>KV007840.1:105916-117109 GCA_001598015.1 Dorcoceras hygrometricum
TTCCTAAAAGTCTACAGGGGTCAAATCGTGATTTCCGCTGTTGAGGGGCAAAACGATCATTTTGCACTGGGGTTCTGAAAAATTGTTTTTCAGATCATAGTATTCAGTTTTGGAAACTGAGTCGATCCGTCTGATCTGATCGGCGATCGGAGTTATAATGAAGTTATGGTGATAGGGATGAACCGAATGTTCATCCGTTGGACCCGGGCCCGTTGGGCCGGTCCAAGTCTATCATGAGTCTACTTAATGTAGACTTAGGCTTCATAACTCACAACACATTAGTCACAACCCTAACCCTAGCATCTAAGTGGCCGCCCCCTCTCCTCTCTCAAAAGCCGCCGCCGCCTCTCTTCGCCGGAATTTGTTCCGGCCAACTTGACGAGGAGAATCCATCCGCGCTGATCTCGTCAGGCCTTCTAGTGCATGCTGACGAAGGAGTCTCGCTTCCGGTCATGGACCTGATTGACGTAATCTACCGCCGCCTACCGTGAAGTGCCGGTTTCCTTGCGAAACTGGTCGGAGCCAGGCACGAGTTGCCAGCAAGGTAATCAACTAAAACACCCTATGAATGGTTCATAGCTTTGCATGTTTTGAATTATATTGATCGTCTCCCGGCCCAAGTTTTGTTCTTCCGCTGCCTCGCCGGGAGGCGTGATCCGGATCCGTCAAGGTTCCCCAACAGGTCTGTCCTCCTTCTTTGGCCTGTTACAGTCAGCAGCAAAATGACCTGGATGACCACAGTTGAAACAGTTCATATCAGTAGATAAATTTTCAGATTTATTATAATTATTATAGGAGAAGGAAGGGTTATAGGATTTTCTCATGAATTTCCCAAACTTCTTAACGAAGAGGGACATGGCATCGTTGCTGAGTTGTTCTGCAGATTTGTTCGCGCTTGGGGAGCACTGTTCAGATGTTGTTGCCGCTAATGCTTTGGTTGGTTGAGATGTTGAGGGTCCAGCTTCAGATCTTGTCTCTAGCTCAAACTCATACGCTTTTAGATTCGCGAACAGATCATAAAGCTCCAGCTTGTTCAGATCTTTGGATTCCCACATCGCCATGGTCTTAACATCCCACTCCCTGGGTAAAGCTCTCATCACTTTCAGCGCCAACTCCCGATTGCTGTATTATTTTCCTAGACTGGTTAGCTCAATCACCACAGCACTAAAACGCTTATCAAACTCTGCCATGGTTTCTCCATCGTTCATATTTATGGACTCATATATTTGCTGGCCCACAGTAAGCTTGTTCTCCTTTGTCTCATCATTGCCCTCACAAATTTGTATCAGCTTCTCCCAGATTTCCTTCGCTGTGGCACAGGTTTTGATTTTGCCGAACATATTTTTATCCAGCGTCTTGTATAGAATATCCCTGGCCACATTGTCCAAGTTTGCTTTCTTTTTCTCCTCGTTAGTATACTCATGTCTCCTTTTTTCTACATACTCAGGTGCACCATCAGATGTTGTGAATGCTATGTTGATCTTCATTATTTCATTGGACCATCAGTGATGACTGACCACATATCATCGTCTTGAGAAGCTAAGTGCGCTTGCATTCTAATCTTCCAGTCATCATAGTCCTCCTTAGAAAACATAGGAATCTTGTTGTGAGAGGTAGACATATTGAAATATATAAATCAAAAATAACAAATTGTTCAACTGAGATATCGCAGGCTCTGATACCAATTGATAGGATCAATATGGATCGAAAACAGCCTTAGGAGTTCAGAAGGGGGGGTTGAATGAACTCCTTATATTTAAAATTTTTGAAACCTTAAAAAGAGTTTTTACAAGTGCCTCGCTTAACTTAAATCTGTGTTACCAGATTTAAGGTATCTCAGTCAAAATGCTGATCTCTTGACTAACAATAAATGTGCGGAAAAATTCGATTAACCAATGAACAGTGTAAACTGAAAATGAATACAATAAGTGAAAGTGCAAGGTCAAGAGATTTGTTTATGGAAGTTCGGATATCAAATACTACGTCTCCCCTTCTTCCTTTTCAGGAAGGTTCCACTAGAAGGCTTTGATGAGTACGGACACTGTAAACATCCGGTCACTGAGCCACGCTCCAAGTGAACTCCTAGCAATCTCCAAATACACGCAGACGCGGATGCTGTTTAGAAACACTTGGATTTTAATCAAACGGCTTTACGTAGCACGTTTGTTACAGACTCAAAAAGATTATACAATGGAATACACAACTATTGAGTGCTGTAAATCTTCTGGTTCTTTTATCAACAAGAACTGTTTACAAAGGTAAACCAGAAGATATCTCGAAGGTAAAACTATGAAGGCTTGAACTTGAAAGTTCTTCAAGATTAAGATTCAGGGACTTGGGATATTTTCGATTGAATACTTGTTGAAATCCCAGAACGAGGAAGAAAGCTTTTTCAAATAGATCACTGAGAGCACAAAGCATACTGTGAGAGTAACGACCAAGAGAGCTTTCCGTTAGAGTAGATGCCCAACTAGCCAACTTGTGGCGTGTGGGTTTATAGACTCTTGTATGAAACAATCTTTATATATGATATTCGTATTTATTTATATGGCATTCTTTACTTTCATTGTGGTTTATAATGATTAAAAATTGCGTTGAGTAAAGACCTAGAATACACCGAAGTGTATGTTAGATGTGATAGTGGGTATGACGGATATCATGAAACACATCTAATAGTCACTGTGTATTCTGAACATGTTCCTAGTCGATTGGACCGTCAAAATGAGGATAAGGCCGCCCGAGCTAGAGACTAGTATCTGCGATGCGAAGTACCATGTTTCATCGGTAGGGAACATTGTGATGTTCTGAGCATGCAGATAGATAGTGACCTGGTGATCTTTCGAACTACCCTCGTTCGGACTTTCCAAGTGGTTACCATTTGTCGAGTGGATAAGTCCGATGTCTTGGTTGTACTGATTAGTCCTCATGACTCGAAACGTCATTGAGACTCTACATGATAGGCGTCTTACTTTGACCCGTTTGCGGACTCACTTGGGGTCATCAGGCGGCGGGATTGGATGAGACCCCGATGCATGTAGGAGTCGATGCATCGTTGTCGAGGATTCACCGCTCGCAGACATGCGTGGATATCCTATGCTATCTGAGGGGATAATAGTGTATAAATCTCTGGCCAGAGTACTAGAAGTGTTTTAGGTAAATGTGTTTACCTAGTTACACTCGCGATGTCACTATTCGATCTCCAAGATGTACGCATAGCTATCGGATCTATAGCGACTCTCGATTTACCAATGGTCGTTGATCTAATCGGGATATATGGATTGAAAGGACCGTACTGTACGCTAAACACGACCAACTGGTTCTTGCAGGCACTATCAGTGATACCTAGGGGATCATGGGCCGATGTTGCTAGACGCTCTTACCATGATCCGATGGGCATGTCCGAAATTGTGATTCCGGAGCCACAATGGTTGTGGGCCCGTGGCTAGCTGTATCCCTGAACCATTGAGGGTCACACAAGTACTGGATTCGAAATTCCCGCACGGATACTGAGCTCAATGTTTTGAGCATGAGAAGAGGATTTTGGGTAGTGCGACATCCTAAAAGTCTACAGGGGTCAAATCGTGATTTCCGCTGTTGAGGGGCAAAACGATCATTTTGCACTGGGGTTCTGAAAAATTGTTTTTCAGATCATAGTATTCAGTTTTGAAAACTGAGTCGATCCGTCTGATCTGATCGGCGATCGGAGTTATAATGAAGTTATGGTGATAGGGATGAACCGAATGTTCATCCGTTGGACCCGGGCCCGTTGGGCCGGATCCAAATCCATCACTAAGTCTATTTAATAGTCTTACGCCTTAATCAACTCACTTTGATACACAAGACTACACAATTAACCCTAAACCTAGCAAGTGGCCGCCGCCCCTTCCCTCCTCTCAAAAGCCGCCGCCGCCGCCGCCCTTGTGCCGCCGCCGCCGCCGCCCTTGTGCCGCCGCCGCCGTCGCCTTGTGTCGCCGGAAAATTTTTCCGGCCAACTTGACGAGGAGAATCCGTCCGCGCCGATCTCGTCAGGCCTTCTAGTGCAGGCTGACGAAGGAGTCTCGTTTTTTGTCGTGGACCGAATTGACGTTATCTACCTCCGCCTACCGTGAAGTGCCGGTTTCCTCGAGAAACTGGTCGGAGCCAGGCACGAGTTGCCACCAAGGTAGTCATCTAAACACCCTATGAATGTCATAGTCTGTTATTTGTAATGAATTGTATTGATCGTCTCCCGGCAATTTTTGTTCTTCCGCTGCCTCGCCGGGAGGCGTGATCCGGATCCGCCGCGCTTCTCCAACAATGGTATCAGAGCCAAGGTTTTCGGATCTGATCAATACAATTATGCCATATTATATCTAACATCTTGAATTTCAGATTGAGATCATCAAATTTTTGAATATGGCCATCGGCAGCCACCGCATGCGGCGGCCCCCTCCCTCCCGCCGCGCGCACATGCGCGCGAGGCAACCATGCGCGCTGGCCGCGCATGGCGGCTGGAATATGGCGCTGCATCGCACAACAGGCCGTGCAAATTGTTTCACATGGAACGGCCGAGAGTTGCCGCCTCGCTCGCCGCTGCGTTGCGCAAGATCGTGCGATGGATGTCCGGCCAGTGGCCTACGGCCGCGCGCCAAGGATGCGCGTCGTCGGGCACAAACGGTTGTGCCACATGCTGCATGACTCGCAGTAGCGTACAGGCGACGATGCGCACTGGCCGCGCGATGGGCGCGCGACGTTGCGCGCGGCCGTGCGTCGCGCTTGGCGCGGCGTTTTGGTGCTGCCGCCGCGAGATTTTTCATGGTGGCGGCCGCCGCTCCGGCGAAGCTCCGGCGATGTCGTGACGGCTGATCTCTTCTAGGGTTTTGTTCGGGCCTGTCCCGGGCAGCCCGTGAAGTTTTCGGGCCGGTATTCGATATCGGGCCCGTTTTGGTCGATTTTGAAATTTTGAGATTTTTGGGCCTAAAATTGTTTAAGCCCAATATGATATAATTAAAATTAGCAAAATGTGATTTTAATTGTAAAATATGATTTTATAATGAAATATGATTTTATTGATTAAAATTTGATTTTATCGACAAAATACGATTTTATTATAAAATGCGATTCTATGATTAAAATATGATTTTGCGATAAATAATTAGATTATTTAATTTATGCATGTTAATTAGATTAATTGCATGATTGGGATGATCGAGAGCCGTGCCCAATTTGTTAGGTGTATGCGATAGGTTTTTGTGATTCGGTTTGTAAATATTTTGATTATCATTTAAAGTGGGCCTGTTTGTGGCCCGTTCCCACCCCTTGATAAATGTATCCCTTATATGTCATGGTAAATTTAAATGTAAAATTACTAGATTTAGTGAGAGGACATCCGAAGACGGTGGACATGACGATCAAGAATATTGAAGAACCGAAGATCTGTAAAATCGGAAGCTTTGTAATAGGATTGCATTGCATATTGAATTAACCCTAGGATTGGACCCAGGTCCGTGACTGGCAACCACGGACCGCATAGCTCTCGCGATCGATCATCCCAATATTTATATATGTTGATATATAGTTTAATTGAATCCGCATGTTGCATGTTTTAAATTTGATTTAAAATAAATGCATGAGACCAAATTTTCAAAATTAAAATCCCTCGTTTTAAATATGATTTAAAACTAATATCAAGACAAATATTTATTTGATAAACTAAAGGGTATTTAAAATTGTTTAAATTTCCCTACCTTCCATCAACAATGGGTGTACGTCGATGCTACCCGTATACATGGCCCGGCTCATATTGTTGAGGGGGTCATGTATGCCGGAAAGCTGTCCACGCCATTGACAACTGTTGTGAGTCGGTGGGAACTCCATTTAACGTTGGCTCATATTATTGGGGACGTTAAGGGGACCGTCCTTCACGACTCGACATTGATGGGTAATCTTGACACGTGATAGTAAACGGCGTCATATTATTGGGCCCTTACTGGACGTGAGGTGAATACATGGAGGTTGCAGCGGTTGCAATCGTAAACTACCTTTTGGGGGTCATGGATGGCTGATATTATTCGGGTCCATGATCGCTTGATTGGGCTCCGTGTACCCATTAAATAAACCTGTTTTCTCGATTTCATTAGATGGTGGTGAAATCGTTAAAATAGTGGGAGGGTAATCCATAAACCTTAACGATCATGTTTTATCTCTAAGCGATTATTTTATATATAGTTAGTGATGTATGTCTGTTTTCCTTTTCAGTATTACTGCTTATATAATGGTTTCGATGAAAAACCCGCTCGCTGCTATACTGGATAGCAACAGGTTCACCGGTCTGAACTACCATGACTGGCTCCGTAACCTCAATCTTGTATTGGCTTCGGAGAAACTTCTTTATGCGATAGAGAAGAGTCCTCCGAAGGAAGCCCCTGCCGATATCAGCCATGAGGAGCTGATAACGCTTAAAAAATGGTGGGACGACGAGGTTAAAGCTCGGTGCTATGTGATGGCATCGATGTCCAATGAAATGCAACGGCGTTTTGAGAAGACGAAGTATGCTGCTGACATACTTTTTCATCTCAAAGAGCTGTACGAGGAGAACTCTTGACATGAGAGGTTCACGGCTGTCAAGGAGCTGATGACGAGCCGCATGCGCGATGGGACTTCGGTCCGCGAGCATGGGGTTCGTATGATTGGGCTCGTTGAAAAGCTGTCGGGCCTTGATATCGCACTTCCACACGAGCTGTCGGTGGATGTACTTCTCCTCTCGCTACCCGCTGCATTTGAACCCTTTGTGGTCAACTTCAACATGAACAAGCTGGCAGCCACCCTTGAAGAGGTGGTCAACATGCTTGTAGTGTTTGAAGGAACCATAAAGAAGGACAAACCCATCCTCCTTATGGGCTCTTCTTCCTCTGCGAAGAAGGGGCCCAGACGCAAGAGCAAGAAGCGTCCTGCTCCTGCGAAGGAGGAAAAGTCCGCCAAGAAGCCAAAGGCAAAGGCTTCCAAACCAAACAAGTCTGAGGATGTTTGCCACCACTGCCACAAGGCTGGGCATTGGAGGAGGAACTGCAAGGAGTACCTCGAGCAGTTGTGAACTGCGAAAGGTATGTTCTATATTGAAATAAATATGTCTCTTAATTCGACTTCTTGGGTACTTGATACCGGATGTGGATCTCATATCTGCAATGATTTGCAGGTGATGACAAGAAGCCGACGTCTTAGAGAGGGTGAGACCCACTTGAGGCTTGGCAATGGAGCAAGTGTTGCTGCAGTAGCTATAGGAGATGTTTATTTATTTCTGTCTTCTGATTTTAAGTTGTTGTTGAGAAACGTTTTATTTGTTCCCGAATAAAGAACATTATTTCTGTTTCTATGCTTGATAGTGATGGATATTCTTGTATGTTTGCTAATTCGATTTGCAATATTTACAAGAATGAATGTTTAATTGGAATTGGGGAACGCGAAAACGATTTGTACACCTTAAAATTAAAAGACGTTCCAACTCGTGATGTCGAAGCACACACAACAACGATTAAAAGGAAACACGATAACTTGAACCCAGCACAGATTTGGCACGCTAGGCTAGGTAATGTTTCTCTAAGTAGGATGAACAAGTTAGTTAGGAGTGACATGTTTGATATGTCAGACATTAACTCCCTACCGACTTGTGAGTCTTGTCTTAAGGGAACGATGACCAAGCAACCCTTCAAGGGCAAGGGTGAGCGTGCTCAAGGCCTATTGGATTTGATCCATACTGATGTGTGTGGCCCGTTTAGTATTGGTACTAAATATGGTCACACATACTTCATCACCTTTACCGAAGATTACTCTAGGTATGGGTACTTGTACTTGATGAAGTACAAGTCTGAATCCTTTGAAAGGTTCAAAGAATTCAAGGCTGAAGTAGAAAATCAATTAGGCAAAAGTATTAAAGCACTTCGATCTGATCGAGGTGGTGAATACTTAAGTGCTGAATTTCAAGACTATCTGAAAGAGAATGGGATTCTCGCACAGTGGACCCCTGCGGCCACACCACAGCTCAATGGTGTAGCGGAGCGTCGTAATCGGACCTTGTTGGACATGGTTCGATCTATGATGAGCTTCACTGAACTTCCTACCTCGTTTTGGGGCTACGCGCTCGAAACGGCGGTAATGTTGTTGAACAATGTCCATACCAAGGCAGTGGACAAGACTCCATATGAGATATGGATGGGAAAACCACCCAAGTACTCATACATGAGGTATTTAGGGATGTCCTGCTTACGTGAAGCAGACAGTGGGAGATAAGCTGGATACGAGATCCATCTTATGCTACTTCATTGGGTATCCAAAGAATTCCATTGGATACTACTTCTACTATCCGAGCGAAACAAAAGTGTTTGTTTCTAGGAATGCCACCTTTATGGAAAGGGAATTTCTATTTGATAGAAAGGGCAAAATAATAGAACTCGAAGAGGTTCGAGATCCAATTGAAGAACCAGGTGAGTCTCCTGCACCTCCAGAGCCAGTACCAGAAATGGTCGCACCTAGGAGATCCGAAAGGGTTCCTAGGGCTCCTGAGAGATATGGTTTTCTCCTTGAAGATGATCAAAGTGATCAAGTTGTTGGATCTGATCCGAGAACTTTCAAGGAGGCAATTTCCGATGCTGATTCTTATTTGTGGCTTGAAGCAATGCAGTCTGAGTTTGACTCAATGCATGCTAACCAAGTTTGGACTCTTGTTGACCCTCCCGAAGGAATTGTTCCTATTGGGTGCAAATGGGTATACAAGAGGAAACTTGGGCCTGATGGTAAGGTAATTACCTACAAGGCACGACTGGTCGCGAAAGGTTATACTCAAAGGCAAGGTGTTGACTATGATGAAACCTTCTCGCCAATCGCAATGTTCAAGTCAATTAGAATCTTTTTAGCCATAGACGCATGGTACGACTATGAGATATGGCAAATGGATGTGAAAACTGCGTTCCTTAATGGAAACATTAAGGAAGAGATCTATATGACGCAGCCTGAGGGTTTCACATCTGTTGGAAGCGAGCATAAAGCATGCAAGCTTCAGAGATCGATCTACGATCTCAAACAAGCATCGAGAAGTTGGAACCTGAGATTCGATGAAACAATTAAGGAATTTTGTTTCATCAAGAATCCCGAGGAGCCATGTGTATACAAGAAGGTAGTTAAAAGCGCTGTGACGTTCCTCGTACTTTATGTTGATGACATTCTACTCGTTGGGAATGATGTAGGAATGCTGTAGTCAACTAAAGTATGGTTGTCTAGTAGATTTTCGATGAAAGACATGGGTGAAGCATCCTATATTCTTGGAATACAGATCTATCGGGATAGATCTAAACGGATGCTCGGACTCACCCAAGCTACCTACATCGATACCATACTTAAGAGGTTCTCTATGGAAGAGTCCAAGAGAGGACACCTACCTATGTGCCACGGGGTCACTCTATCTAAGTCTATGTGTCCGAAGACTGATGAGAAGATCAAGAGTATGACACGTGTGCCATATGCCTCGGCAATAGGTAGTATTATGTATGGCATGATCTCGACTAGACCGGATGTCGCATATGCTCTGAGTGTCACGAGCCGCTACCAGGCCAACCCCGACCAATTGCATTGGAAGGCTGTGAAGGATATTCTTAAGTACTTGCGAAGGACTAAGAATATGTTCATGGTCTATGGGGGTGGTGAACTGAAACTGGAAGGCTACACTGATTCTAGCTTCTAGTGTGACGTGGATGATTCGAAATCAACCTCTGGATTTGTATTCATGCTCAATGGTGGTGCTGTCTCTTGGAAGAGTTCCAATCAAGACACCATCACGGATTCAACCACTGAGGCTGAGTACATCGCAGCATCAGCTGCTGCTAAGGAGGCCGTTTGGATAAGGAATTTCGTCCAAGAGTTGGGCGTCATTCCTAATGGAGTTGGTCCAGTCCCGGTGTACTGCGACAACACCGGTGCCGTTGCGCAAGCAAAGGAGCCTAGGTCTCACCAAAGATCCAAACATATACTGAGGAAATACCACTTAATCCGGGATATTGTGGCTAGAGGTGACATAGCAGTTGAGAGAGTCGCCTCTACAGACAACGTTGCTGATCCACTTACGAAGCCCTTTCCTGGACCGTTGTTTGAAAAACATCGCGAAACAATGGGACTGCGTCTGATGAGTAGTTGGCTTTAGGGCAAGTGGGAGATTGTTAGAGTAGATGCCCAACTAGCCAACTTGTGGTGTGTGGGTTTATAGACTCTTGTATGAAACAATCTTTATATATGATATTCGCATTTATTTGCATTGTTTACTTTCATTGTGGTGTATAATGATTAACAATTGCATTGAGTAAAGACCTAGAATACACCGAAGTGTATGTTAGATGTGATAGTGGGTATGACGGCTATCATGAAACACATCTAATATTCACTGTGTATTCTGAACATGTTCCTAGTCGATTGGGCCGTCAAAATGAGGATAAGGCCGCCCGAGCTAGAGACTAGTATCTGCGATGAGAAGTACCATGTTTCATTGTTAGGGAACATTGTGATGTTCTGAGCATGCAGATAGATAGTGACCTGGTGATCTATCGAACTACCCTCGTTCGGACTTTCCAAGTGGTTACCATTTGTCGAGTGGATAAGTCCGAGGTCTTGGTTGTACTGATTAGTCCTCACGACTCGAAACGTCATTGAGACTCTACATAATAGGCGTCTCACTTTGACTCATTTTCTGACTCACTTGGGGTCATCAGGCGGCGGGATTGGGTGAGACCCCGATGCATGTAGGAGTCGATTCATCGTTGTCGAGGATTCACCGCTCGCAGACATGCGTGGATATCCTATGCTATCTGAGGGGATAATAGTGTATAAATCTCTGGCCAGAGTACTAGAAGTGTTTTAGGTAAATGTGTTTACCTAGTTACACTCGTGATGTCACTATTCGATCTCCATGATGTACGCATAGCTATCGGATCTATAGCGACTCTCGATTTACCAATGGTCGTTGATCTGATCGGGATATATGGATTGAAAAGACCGTACTGTACGCTAACCACGACCAACTGGTTCTTGCAGGCACTATCAGTGATACCTAGGGGATCATGGGGCGATGTTTCTAGACTCTCTTACCATGATCCGTTAGGCGGGTCCGGAATTGTGATTCCGGAGCCACAATGGTTGTGGGCCCACGGCTAGCTGTATCCCTGAACCATTGAG
>KV007840.1:117669-131722 GCA_001598015.1 Dorcoceras hygrometricum
CCGGATCCAAATCCATCACTAAGTCTATTTAATATAGACTTAGGCCTTAATCACCTCACTTGACACAACCTAACAACTCTACAAACCCTAACCCTAGAGACTAAGTGGCCGCCTCCCTCCTCTCTCTCAAAGCCGCCGCCGCCGCCGCCGCCTCCTTCGCCGGAAATTGTTCCGGCCAATCTTGACGAGGAGAATCCGTCCGCGCCGATCTCGTCAGGCCTTCTAGTTAAGGCTGACAAAGGAGTCTCGTTTCTGGTCGTGGACCGGATTGACGTTATCTACCGCCGCCTACCGTGAAGTGCCGGTTTCCTCGAGAAACTGGTCGGAGCCAGGCACGAGTTTCCAGCAAGGTAGTCATCTAAACACCCTATGAATGTCATAGTCTGTTATTTGTAATGAATTGTATTGATCATCTCCCGGCAATTTTTGTTCTTCAACTGCCTCGCCGGGAGGCGTGATCCGGATCCACCGCGGTTCTCCAACACTTTCTTAATTTGAAACTTCAGCTATTTATACTCTTTGTTCTCAACGGTCAGAAATATTCTCCTTTGAATATCTTCATCGTATCGTACAACCACATACACTGCTCCACTGAAGGTAAATTGCGCTTCGTCAGGGTTGAATTGTCGTATAACCATATTTGGGTAAACATCATATAACGTCCTCTGTGTACTATGTTCCATTACCCAAAATAGCTCTGACATTGTCTCCTTAATTCCAGGCATTTGTACTATTCAATCGTTATCATTGATTCTTTCCAATTTAAATATATGATAGCGTTTGAAGCTGTTCGTTCCTTACGCCTGAAAGCTCTTTCCGTTAAAACAGTTCTTTCTCACTTGAAGTAATTAGTTATCTCATTGCTGATTGTGTGTTCGAAGCTGTCACAATTGAATACATAGAGATAACTGAGTATTTGCAACAACTAAATGCAAAAACTGATAATGTATCAATATCTGAAAGTTTCGTTACTCATATAACCCAAAACCTGGATTAACCACATCTGATGTCGAAGCAACTTTACTCAAGAACTGAATACATTCACTTCTGAATTACTGAGATCTGAGGTAACTGAATAGATACTGTTCACAACTGAAATACTCGAAACTGAAACAATATACCACAATCTGTTACTCAAGTCTGAATAAACTTTTCTCTAACAACAGATCTCTCAATGTAGCTTCTGAATCAAAACTGAATAACTGTTCCCGATATCTGAACTGATTCAAATAACCAAATCTGATTCGAAAGCATCAACCTGACAACAAAGACTGATTCTCTGAATACTTGACTCTTCTCAGTTCTGAATACTTCCCGAAAGGTCAACTCAGTTGTCAACGCTTGACTTAGAACTCTCGAAACTGAAAATGCACCTTAATAGCATGACGTCGCGAGATCTGAAAAGCTCAAAACATTTGGATGATGTCACGAAATCTGAAATCCTTAATACACTTGGATGACGTCACGAAATCTTAAATCCTCTGCGAGAGCTTAAAATCAGTTATTAGTCTTATTTTGTTATCACCAAAACTTATAAATTTTATCTTAACAGAGGTTTTGTGGTTTTTTCTGATGCTTCTCTGAATAGTTTGGGCTATGTATTGATGCAAAACGAGCGTGTGATAGCCTATGCGTCTCGACAGTTGAAACCCCATGAGACGAGATACCTTGTTCATGATCTAGAGTTGGCCGCCATTTTTTTTTTACCTGAAGATTTGGCGTCATTACTTGTATGGTGAGCAGTTTGTGGTGTACACAGACCACAAGAGTTTAAAGTATATCTTCACTCAGTCAGATCTGAATATGAGGCAACGTCGTTGGATGGAGTTGCTCAAGGATTTTGACTGTAAAATTCAGTATCAGCCTGGGCGGATTAACTTAGTGGCAGATGCTTTGAGTAGGAAATCCCAGCCTGCAATGTTGACTTCGTTGAGTATATCCAAAGTCCATGAGAATTTAGGGACTTCTGGATGGCGTTTCCAGTCAGGATCATTACTTTGTGGTTTCTTCTTTTCAAGTTGAACCGCAGCTTGTCGCAGACATTAGAGCAGCGCAGAGGACTGACCCGTACATTCATGAGTTGAAGATAAAGACCCATAATGGTCAGTCGGAAGATTTTTCTGTTGCTTCTGATGGATGTTTGAGATTTTGTGATAGAATGGTAGTTCCGAACCTGATTGGTTTGAGAGAAAATATCATGAACGAGGCCCATTGTAGTCGTTATAGTGTGCATCCGGGCGAGAATAAGTTGGTGAGAGGCAACTATCTAACCCTGAGGTTGTGCAGCATATGAAGGATCAGGTTGAGCTGATTCGAAGCATAATGAAAGCCGCACAAGATCGTCAAGCTAGCTATGCTAATAAAAGTCATAGGCCGTTGGAGTTTCAGGTTGACGATCGAGTATTTCTGAAAGTTTCTCCTTTCAAGAGCGTGATGAGATTCAAGCTTAAGGGTAAATTAGCTCCTAGATCCATTGGTCCATTTGAGATTGTTGAGAGGATTGGATGCTTGGCGTATCGATTACGACTGCCTGCTGAGTTAGCAGTGATGCATGATGTGTTTCATGTATCAATGTTGAGGAAATATGAGCCGGATCCGTCCCATGTGCTAAGGACTGATGAAATTGAGCTGGATCAAACCCTGAGTTATGTCAAATATCCAATGCAGATTCTGGATAGGAAGGAGAAGGAGCTGCGGAACAATACTATTCTGTTAGTGATGGTCCAATGGAGCAAGCATGGTAGAGAGGAAGCTACTTGGGAAGTTGAAGAAAAGATGAGACAGGAGTGGCCTCATCTATTTGAGCATATGCAGTAGTAACCCATGTAATCTTATAGCTTACTGATTTGTGTTGAGTTTCTTGGATATATTGGGAATGTTGAATTGTTATGTTTCAATACTGGTAATTCTCTAATTTTGATCTGTATTTTCCATTTGATTTCAAGGATGAAATCTCTTATGGTGGGGAGGATGTGAGGAATTTAATTAACCTATTTAATTAATGTTATGTTACGAGCAGATTAGATGAATTATCCATATTTAATTGTGTAAGATGTTCGAGGAAAAATCATATCGGAATGAGGATTTAACCGGAGAAGCGTGCCTTGTGAATTATCGGCTATCCATCCTAGGAGAACTGATCAAAGTTGTTTGTGAAATCAGCTTTTGGTGTGGGTAGATTTGAGTAGATGAGCCCCGAGCTGGAAAGAGAGAGAGAGAGTATGAGTGTGATCTGATTGATGAATGTCGGATTTGACGTAGAACAAATCACTCGTGAGATGGTAGCGCTACGTGGATCGGTTCTGTTCGTGACCTGGTGTAGATCGGTTCGTGGATTCTAGATTTGAGTAAGAATCCAGAACTATCCTACGTGAGAGTTGGGGGCAATGCGACGACGTTTTGGGTTACCAGTGTAGACGCTGGATGAGTGGAATCGATGCGACGCCGTCTCGTGAATACCAGATTTGACACTGGTTGAGTGTACTATGTTCTGTCGGTGAGATCTGGATGTACCAGCTGGTTGGGCGTATCTGTTCAACGAGTGTGAGCAGCTGTGAGTACCAGATTTGAGGAAACAGTGTGTTGGTACGTGCGTGAGTGGGTATCATATTTGATATGAGCTGATAGGTGCATGGGTACTGATGCGGGAGCACGATCTGGTTTGGCGTAGGAGATCTGAGTTGGTTGTAGAGTAACCTGCGTGCATGATGCTCAGAGCTGGATGCTCCTATTTGGAAAGCGCTTGTGATCAGATCTGGATGTGCGAGCGGTTTGTGGTCCAGACTTTAGTAGTTCAGATAAGGGTCAGCTTTGACGGGAGCTGGTCTGTGTGATCTGTTTATATTTAGCGGGACTCCTGCGCGATGTCGTTTGGTTGTAGTCAGATCTTGTAGAGCGTAGAGGAGTCATATCTGGTGAAGTGCTCAGATTTGAATTGGTCGGTGGCACTGTAGCAGATCTCGGGACTTAGTATTTGACTTTGACCGTGTATACCATTATATTTCCCAACACTTATCCAATTTCCGACATGATATCTCTTATCTTCTTCTCTAGAGAGCCTTCGATACGTATACTGTTCCCGAAACCCTTACTGTTCCTCGTACTCAAAATCCTTCGATTGTCGTCGATTTATGCCATCGTTTGAAGCAAGATCGATGGAGCTGAGCTTGTCTTCTCTAGATCTTTCTATTGGTACCATTTTGGAGCCTTAGGTCGGCGTGTTGAGGAAGTGCGAAGTAGTTGCAATGTTCGTATATATTTGCGATTTCCGGCCAATAGTTCTCCCGTTATTTTGAGTGCTGGTGTAAGTGATTTATTCTTGTTCTAAGCTTCGATTTAGAGCTGGTTGTTCCTACGTTGTGTATTCGTGACTGGTATGGACTTCTCAGCCTTAGGCAGTAGGCTGAACGAGTTTAGGTATGAGCTGATGTGTTAGATGTCTTGACAGATTTGAGCTTTTAAGAATCTTCTGTTGAGTTTCGTGGTGAGCTAGCAGGGCAGCAGGATTGAGTAGGCTGTTGGAGTTGTGTTCTCATGCGTGTGCAGCTGGTTGTGTGCTCCTATGTGATCTGTTGAGGTATTAGCTACACTGAGGAAGGTACGGATTGAGCTCTTACTAGCAGCTTTAATATCAGCTTGGGAATATTTCATTTCGTGTATGAGCTGATGTGATTATGTGTTAGATGATTTTGTGTGATCTTGCTGGTTTACGATGATGATTCGTGTGCTTAATTGCTTATGCATGTGAATTATTTACTTGGCATTCATGCATAGCATATTGAGACTACGTTCGTTGAGACCTGATGACCGCTGAGTCACGATTTGCCGGATGAGTCGCCGTGCTCTGAATCCAATGTCGTCACTGAGTCGTGATAGCCAGCTGAGTCGCTGTGATTTGTATTCTATTGATTTATTGAGATGATTGCACAGCTGAGTCGTTCCTTTCTTACCGATGGTTCTTGGTAACCCACATGCATTTCACGTTTGAAATATTGAATTTCTGTATGATTGATGCTTTTTAGATGCTCTTCGTATTGAGGTTTGACCTCGTTTTATTTTCCCATTTTTGGGCTGCTTTGGTCTATGTTGGCCTTTGCAGGATCTTCAGGTAATCCAGCTGAACCAAATGGAGCGTCGGCTGGTAGATCCTCGTTTTGAGTCCCAGTTATGTATATATTAGGTATTGAGATATTGAGCCAGGGGAAGCCCTGTGCATATATTGTATTTCGGGGATCTGTATTTGTGATATTACCTTTATGTTGTTGTTGTTGTTGTTGTTGTTGTTGTTGTTGTTGTTGTTGGATTTTTGAGTCCAATCCATATTTTGAGTATGATTGTATTTAAAGAGTTGATTTTCAGTTCAGGCCTAAAACAAAAAGTTTTAGCCCATATTTTTATGCTTCCGTGTAATTATGATTAATTGAGTAATTAATCCATGTTTAAGCGCACCGGGCCTGACAGAGTTAAACAAAATTGTTAATGATCTTTCGATTATAAGAGTTCAGTTTGAGTTATTTCCGCATGATTTTATTTCATTATTGAGTATGATTGTATTTAAGAGTTGATTTTCAGTTCAGGCCTAAACAAAAAGTTTTAGCCCTATAGTTTTATGCTTCCGTGTAATTATGATTAATTGAGTAATTAATCCATGTTTAAGCGCACCGGGCCTGACAGAGTTAAACAAAATTGTTAATGATCTTTCGATTATAAGAGTTCAGTTTGAGTTATTTCCGCATGATTTTATTTCATTATTCAATCTGTATCTCGGTGCACTTAAGTTCAAGAACACTGAGCTATTGCAGCTCAAGTTATAAATAAACCAGATCGCATAAGCTGAACCAGCTCGCAGAGCAGCTGGTGTGTCTCATACGCTATCCGGTTACGTGTTGTGTGCTGATTTTACATTTTCTCAAAACTTTAAATTGCAAGTAACTTGAGGGTTCGATGTTTTAGGTTGTGTGAGAGTCTACGTGAGTTGTGTGAGAACTCACGGACACCCCCGTTTTTCGATCCCACAATTGGTATCAGAGCGCTTTTTGCGATTTGGTACCCCGTATAATGGGACCAACAACTAAGGAAACTGACTTTCCTGATTTCATTTGAGGGTGGTGAAATTGTTAAAATAGTGGGAGGGTAATTCATAAAACTAAATGACCTTTTTTTATGTCTTAGTAAATTATTATGAATAGTCATTGATGTATGTCTATTTTCAATTCAGTATATTTACTATGACTGTGCATAATCCACTATAATTGATTCTCGATATGACAAACTTAATGGAGAGATGTACCTTGATTGGTTACGGAACCTCGGGATTTTTCTGGCCTCGGAGGATCTAGTATGTGTACTAGATAAATCTTCTCCGAGGAGCTGAAGAAGCTTGAGACATGGTGGGACCATGTACTCAAATCCAAGTGATATATGTTCGCATCTGTGTCCAATGAACTGCAGAGGAGGCTTGAGGAAGCCGTGGATGCTGCTGACATTCACCAGCACCTCAAGAACTGTTTGTGAAGAACCCACGAGCTAAGATGTACACTATTACCAAGGAGCTCATGATGAGCCACATGCGAGATTGGACTTCGGTCCACGAGCATGGAGTACGCATGATTGGGCTCATTGACAAGTTGGTGAGCCTCGATCTTGAACTTCCACATGAGCTTTCTGTGGATTTGTTACTTCACTCTCTTCCTCCCACGTTCAATAGTTTTGTGGTTAATTTCAACATGAACAAACTGGAGGCCAGTATTGAATAATTGGTCAACATATTGGTCGTGTGATGGAACCATCAAAAGGACAAACATGTTATCCCGATGGGCTAATCTTCCTCTGTGAAGAAGGGGCCCATAGCCAAAGAAAAGAAGTGTTGTTTCCAGCCAAAGGGGGCGCCGCCAGCATAAGCCAAAAATGTGAGACCCGAAAGTTTAGAAAGATTAATTGAGTTAATTAATCGGGTTTAGCATAGACCAGATTTGAGCGTGAACAAATCTAAGTGACCAGCTTTGAGTTGGTAGGATTCATGAGCGTATTCGGGTTCGTTTTAGTACTTAGAACAATTCTGGTAAGTTGAGAATTTCCGCGGGAACTGATAGGATGTGGGTGTTGGTCAGAGCTGGGTGATCGCGCTCAGTAGTAGTGATGGAATCTGGTATCGCTGAGCAGATGTGAGTACGCTAGCATGTTTCTGTAGCGGGTAGCGAAACTACGTCGTTTGGATTATTTGGAACGACAACGTTTTGGTTTAGCGGGCAAGATTCAGATTCGTGTAGCGTTGGTCGTCAGATTTCGATAGGATCTGAGTGTTGTGATGCGTTGCTGGTTAGAATTTCAGATTTGAGTAGCGGGTGACGTGTCCAGATGCGAGAGTGGACTCTGTGCACGTCGTTTGGTTAAGTCAGGATCTGTTTTGACGTAGAGTCATATCTGATGTGAGATTCAGATCCGAGTGGGAAATCAGCTTTGAGACTTAAGTTGTCTGTGGGAACTGTTCATCAGATTTGAGCAGATTTGAGTTGCATTTAAGAGGACTTGGTCTTCGTTTCCCTTTATTGTTCCCCGACACTTAGTAATATTTTACCGATAGCGAATCCTGTCGTGATACCCTAGCTACTGTTCACCAAACCTTATCTTCTCTGATTGTCGGCGGTAGACAGCTCTGATTGAAGTAAGAGTGGTAGCGCTGGACTCCTCTTGCTAAGACGCTTCGTTTGGTACCGCTTGTGGAAGCTTGCGTTAAGCTGGAAGTGGATCGAGAGACATCTCCCTTCTGTATTATGTTAGCATAAGCGTCGAATTTGCTTCTGCCGTTCAGGTAGTTCGTTGGGTAAGTGTAAAGATCCTACCTTGTGCTTGTTTAGAGCCTTCTGTTGTTCTAGAAGGGTAGGACAGATTTGGTTGAGCTCGTAGCTCCCAATTCATAGTTTATGTGCTACTGTCCCTGAGCTAGTATCTGTGTTTGGCTTAGCAGGTGTGAGATCTGTGTTGCTAGGGTCTTCTTTGTGGTAATTATAGCTCAGAAGACTTGAGGTACGGATGTGATCTTGTTTTACAGCTTTGGATTGAGCATGGGTGATTATGCTTGCTACTGTGTATGCCTTGCATCGTTACATATGTTCTGTGTTGGACATTTATCTGTTGCATACATGCATTTATCACATTGAGCTCAGATTTGTTTTGCCGTGCCTTGTTTATTGATCTGTGTGTACCAGGATGCCTGTGAGGACGAGCGGGTAACTCCCGTATACCTCATCTCCCTGCTGGGATCTGTTAGCCACTATGAGCGGAGTTGGTAGCTCCCACACCTCATGAGTTGGGCAACAACGGGTTGAGCTATGTTTTGCATCTGGTTCCGTGTGTTGGAGACGAGTGGGTAGCTCCCATATGCTCACACCGTGGCCACTGTTATCCGTTGCTATCTATGTTTGATCAGCTTTGAGATTCTGGCTCCCTGCCATTTTGGTTGTAGCCTTCTGTTTGTACTCAGCTGTTCAAGCATAGCATTTGCATATTATCTGTTGCTTTTCGTTAGCTGTTTTATGTTGCTCTCCGTACTGGGGTTTGACCCCGTGTCCCTCTGGGGCTGGTGTTGTTTTCCTGTGTGTGTTTTCAGGTTATCATGGTTACTCAGCTGGTCGTGGAGTTGACCCAGCTGGAGGTGCCCCAGGAGGTGGTTAGAGTGTCTCAGTTAGCATATAGCATATATGTATCAGTACTGTTAGTCGGGGGATGCCCTGTGCTGTATTGTATTCAGTTGTAGTGTTGTTGATTGGTGCTTGATGCATGCTGTACTGTTGTACTGTGGCTCTTAGTCGTGTGTATTCTTTGTAAACAGGGATATTTTGAGTATTGTTGTATTTTAAATTATGCTATCTTTCAGTCAGGCCAAAAGAAAAACTTTAGACACTATTTTAAGTGCTTCCGCTATTGTTTGCGTGGTTAAACTCTGTGTTCGTGCACAAGGCCTGACAAAAAAAGGTGCCGCCAACATAAGCCAAAGGCGAAGCCCTTCAAGCCGGACAAGTCTGAGGACGTTTGCACCACCGCCACAAGCTGGGTACTATTTAAAGGAAGCGTAATAATCAAAACCCCACACTACTATGGCACGCTAAGCTATGTCATATATCTCTAAGAATGATGAACAAGTTATTGGGAGAGGAGATGTTTGAGATGTCTTACATCAACTCCCTGCCTACTTGCAAATCCTGTCTAAAAGGGAAAATGACTAAAACACCTCTTAGAGGCAAGCCTAAGAGTGTGCTTGGACTGTTGGATTTGATCCATACAGATGTGTGCGGCCCACTTATGATAGGTACTAAGTATGGGCATCCCTACTTCATTACATTTACCGATAACTACTCGAGGCATGAGGTATTTATATTTAATGAAATATAAATATGAATCCTTTGAAAGGTTCAAGGAATTCAAGAATGAAGTAGAAAACCCACTGGGCATAAGTATTAAAGTTCTTCGATCTGATCAAGGTAGGAGATACTTAAGCGTAGAGTTTTTGATTTCTCTCACAGTTACCTCTAGGGATACCACCACAAAATGTTGTAGCGGAGCATCATAATCGAACCCTGATGGTCATGGTTCAATCTATGATGAGCTTTATTGAGCTTCCACCCATGTTATGAGGCTATGCGCTTGAACAGCGGTATTGTTATTGAACAATGTCCGTACTAATGCATTGGAAATGACTACATATGAGATATGGACAAGCAAACCGCCCAGGTACTCGTATTTGAGAATATGAGGATGTTCTGCTTACGTGAAGCATACACTGGGAGTTAAGTTTGTAACGACCCGAAACATTTAATTCCACAATTAGAAAGCTCAGAAAATTGAGAGATTTATTTGAAATGCTATTGTCGATCAATTTTCATTCAATTGATTTCAGATTTGAGGCATGGTCACGGAAGCTGTCCAACCAGATCCGAATGAGCGAATATTTTCTCTTTTAAATAAAATAGTTCGGTTTGTGTCTTAGTTGATTTTAAAATGAGTAGCACTTTAATCATTTTAGCATTTTTCAGAAACGTGTTTAGTTGATAGAATTTCATATAAAAGCTGACAAGCATCTCATATAAAATCATTATCAAATAAAACTCCTTTGCATAAGCAAGTGCTCTCTGTGAAAGAAAAACCGAATGAAGTTTTAAAGATTTTCAAGGAAGGTGATCGCGTAGGTCATTGATTCAGGCGGGATAACTTGCTGTAATTGTGTTACAGACGAAGGCAAGTAAACTCTGTTTCTTGCTACACTCTTGAAAGAATATATTGAATTGGTTGCATGTTTGTATTTATTTTTAAATGGTTTGAGGAACAATTTATGGTGTTATTCAAGCACAGAACGAAATAAAACGAAAGATATGATGTTTTTCAGAAAAACTTATGAGTTTGCTAAGTTTGATTCAGGAAAATTGTTAGAAAATGTTCGATGTTCGTTCCTGTTTCTTCTTCGTTTTTCTGGGATGTTCTTCAAAGTAGCTTATCAGTAGCTTACAAGCAGCTCTAGTACTTTGCTTCAGTAGCTTACAAGTAGCTTCGTCATTCTTGTTTCGGGAGTTTTCCTTAGATATTTTTGATTTCTTCAGAGAAAGGAAAACCTTCCATGTCGAAATATGTTTCTTATGGTTGATCAGTATTCGAAATATGTTTTCATCACTGTCCAGTATTTGGAATCTGTTAGTTATAGTTGTTCCTTACTTGAAATCTGATGTCTTCCTTCGTATTGTTTATTATTGACATCTGAGTTGACCATTGACATCTGAGTCTACCAACCAAATCTGAATCTGTTAAATTTAGTTATATTGACTTTTCAAGTCTGAGTTGAACAGACAGTTCAGATCTTGTCTTTGATTCAAAAGAGAATACGCTTGCGTATAGTTCATATCCAGATCTGAATTCAGTTTTCTCCTTTGATTGAAATCCTTTGAATTTCCGAACATCGAAAGGGTTTTTAAAAATAAAAAATAGCAAATGATACGAGATATCGATCTGTTTCAGATCAAGAAATGCAAGAAAAGCCCATTTTAGGAAAAAGAAAGTTTTAAAGAGATTATGGCATGGGCAACAGTTGGTCTCCATAGGAGGGGTGAGGACCTGGCTGACGAACCAGTGTGCCCCTTCAAATTGAAAGGGATGGGATTATGGTTAGCAAACTATAATTCCTTTCACAGAAAGTCGGGATTTATTCCGCAGCCCTGATATCATATGACAGTTTGATTAAACGACCTTGACCTCTGTACAGCTGTCTAAGCCATAATACGCAGAAAATAGAAAGAACAGAGCTTAAGGTTATTTATAATCTCAGCTTTGTGAAATATTTAAAGATACTTCTTTTACAGAAGCGAGAAAATGTTTTCAGACGTGTACGATTATGCTTTCATATATTTCAGATTTGACTATGTATTGTATTTAGGTTATTCATTGTTAAGCTATTTCAGATTCCAGTTACAGTATCAGATATTGTTATGCTTGTATTGCATGATTTTAGCAATTTCAGATTTACCTACTGAGCCCTTAGGCTCACTATTTTTCCTGAGTGCAGGTAATGAGCGGGATGGTGGGAGCTGACCAGATCGGAGTGTTTATCGTGGACTATTGATTCATCATGTTTTCAAATTTTCAGAATTTTGTTGTACAGAATTAAAGATACAATTTTTGTATTAAGTCAGATTTGTGATTCTCTCTTTTTGGCGAAATCTGAACAAGAATTGTAATTTCTATGAATACGTATTCCGCACATTTATTAATCAAATTTGATTTCAGTTATTCAGTGCTATCCTTATTCTTTTGCAACTTGGTCCAGATTGTTGGATGTTGTTAGTTTCGAGCCATCAACCAACTTTCAAACTCTTGCAATTTAACTCCAATACTTATTAATTTGATTCTAAGAAATCTAGTCGTTACAATTCGTATCAGAGCATGGTTCTGAGATAAACACTTCTTCAAGTCTGAGACAGTTCTCAACAGCCGCTTCTACTATCTACGAGTTTTATTTCATGAAAAGCATATTGTAATCTCTCATAATATTATTGTGGTGGATTTGGGTTACCCTTACAGATAATGGCAGGAAGAGGTAGAGGAAGATGAGAAACAATAGAAGGAGAGGGTGAAAATGATAGAAATAACCCTGTCCTAGCTAGCATGGCCCAACTACTAGAACGTCTAGTTGATCAAACCAATCTAGGGAATGGTCAACAAATGGGAAGAATAGTTGGCCGTGAAGACCCATAGGAGAGGTTTAGAAGACAACGACCTCAAGAATTTTCTGGTTCAACGGATCCACTGGTAGCTGAAAGCTGGATCAACTCGATAGAAGTTATCTTTGATTACTTACACCTGACTGATCAGGAGAGACCTCGATGCGCAATATATATGCTGAGAGGGGATGCTATGATCTGGTGGGAGGGAGCCAAGTTGACTGTAGACTTGGCAACGCTCACCTGGGAAGAGTTCAAACAGGTGTTTTATGATCAGTACTTTACAGTGGATGTGAGGGAAGAGCTACAGAATAAGTTTTTAACTATTAAGCAGGAAGGTATGCCAATACGGGATTACATCCGCAAGTTTGAAAGAGGATGTTACTTTGTTTCTTTAATAGGAACAAATGCAGAGATGAAACTGTTAGAGTAGATGCCCAGCTAGCCAACTTGTGGCGTGTGGGTTCTTATTGACTATTTGTATAACGATCTTTATTTATAAAATTCGTATTCTTTTATGGCATTCTTTAGCTTCATTATTTTATAATGTTAACAATTGTGTTGGATAAAGACCTAGAATGCACCATAGTGTATGTTAGATGTGATAGTGGATATGATGTCTATAATGAAACACATCTAATAGTAACTGTGTATTCTAAACTCGTTCCTAGTCGATTGGGCCGTCAAAATGAGGATAAGGTCGCCCGAGCTTGAGACTAGCATCTGCGATGTGAAGTACCACGTTTCATTGGTAGGGAACATTGTGATGTTCTGAGCATGCAGATGGATAGTGACCTGGTGATCTATCGAACTACCCTCGTTCGGACTTTCCAAGTGGTTACCATTTGTCGAGTGGATAAGTCCGAGGTCTTGGTTGTACAGATTAGCCCTCATTACTCGAAACGTCATTGAGACTCTACGTGATAGGTTCTTCACTTTGACCCGTTTACCGACTTAGTTGGGGTCATCAGGTGGCGGGATTGGGTGAGGTCCCGATGCATGTAGGAGTCGATGCTTCATTGTCGAGGATTCACCGCTCGCCTTTGTGCGTGGATATCCTATGCTATCTGAGGAGATAATAGTGTGATAAATCTCTGGCCAGTGTACTAGATGTGTTTTAGGTAAATGGGTTTACCTAGTAACACACGCGATGTCACTATTTGATCTCCAAGATGTATGCATGGTTATTGGATCTCTAGCGACTCTCGATTTACCAATGGTCGTTGATCTGATCGGGATATATGTGTTGAAAGGACCGTATTGTACGCTAACCATGACCGACTAGTTCTTGCAGGCACTATCAGTGATACGTAGGGGATCATGGGGCGATGTTGCTAGGCGCTTTACCATGATCTGATGGGTCAGTCCAAAAATGTGTTTTCGAAGTCGCAATTGTTGTGGGCCCACGGCTAGCTGTATCCCTGAACCATTGAGGGTCACACAAGTACTGGCTTCTCGATTCCCGCACGGAAATTAAGCTCAATTTGTTGAGCAGTGGAGGAGGAAAGATGGAAGTGCGACTTCCTAAAAGTCAACAGGGGTCAAAATGCAATTTCCCTAAAGTTTGGGCTAGTTTGACTATCCTTGAAACTTGGAGGGGCTAAACTGCAATTTTGGACTAGGTGGTCTGAAAAATTATTTTCGCATCATAATACTCTGTTTTGTAAACTGTGTAGATCGGTCTGATCTGATCATCGATCGGAAGTATGATGGAGCCACGGTGATGCAGTTGAACCGAATTTTCATACGGGACTGGGCCTGACCCAGGCCATTGGGCCGGTTCAAGCCCATCACAAGTCTATAAATACATGACCTAGGGTTTGCATGACACAACTCTACTACTCCAAAAA
>KV007841.1:8517-22297 GCA_001598015.1 Dorcoceras hygrometricum
AGCTATCAAAGCAGTAAACATGCAACAAGCTATAATCAATGCTATGAATGCATGAGGGCTATCAAGAAGTCGGATAGCTAGACCAGTCTATCAACTGGCAACTCAAATCAAGCCTCTATACCACGCACAGCCAATCAGCCGGTGGAAATCATCGGTCCGTGATCATCGGGGCCCGTCAGCCCATCACAGCTCGGTGGTAGACACTCGAATCCGGTAGTCATCACTCCGACGATAGCGTTGGACTTTTCGGACACGACTCAACAGTCGGCCAGTCACAACGTGGCACCCAATCAGGTTATCAAATCAAATCTGTCATTTCAGGCTCAATATGTATGCATGATGCCAATCAATATCAATGCTGAATGCATACAATGTACAATACGTAAAACAGAATGTAACTCAAACATTCAACATACTGATTCACGTAATTCACAGCAGCAAAATTCACAACATTAATCACAGCATGTCCACGTCTAAAGCTGCTAAGGGCTGCTCAATTCATACCTCAATTCCTCAATTTACCTAACAGATTCTCCTGGCTCAAATCACGCAACAGAGACTTCCTGGAAGCTCATATCCAGAAGCTCAAAAGAACCAACTGCTGAATCTACTCAACGAAACCAGCAATTCACGAACGAGCACGGCCTTCGGGATTTCTCAACTCGTCGCTCCTATCTTCCAAACTAGCATCAATGGAAAGAGCAAGTCTCAAGGAGTCCAGCGCCACCAAGAATGTCAAAAACGAAGGCTGGAATCAACGGGAAAAGGCAATAGAACACGACGGTGAACAGTAGCTAGACGAGGGTTTGGGGATGAAGAGATAAGAAATGACTGGTTCAAAATATTTCTAAGTGTCGATCAACACTTCTATATATACCTCTTCAACCTCGCCTGCTGATTCACCAAGATCCATCGAAGAAATCAGCAGAAGTCTATCAGCAGCAGATTCTCACTTTTCCCTTCGTAAAATCAGCAGCAACAACCAGCAAAAGCAATCGCACAAAACAATCCAAAACGACACCGTTCCAACTAAACAAAACGACGCCGTAACAACCATTTTGAGAAAGTTATGTGAATTTTTGTGTTTGGCCAGTTTTCCTACGACGCCAATCGATTTCATTGATTTAAAATTAATGAGACCAAATTTAAAAAATAAATCCGGCATACATATATCCTGGGTCATATTATTAGTGTGAGGACCTGATATTAATTACCCGATTATTTAGTTAAATTAATATTTCATTGATTTTTGAGTTTTTGAAGCCTGTTTTGGATGATTTTTGGGTTGTAGGACGTTCCTAGCTCACTTCCAGTGCATTCCTGACATTTTGGTGAATTTTCGGAATTTTTTCGATCGTCGGAGCGCCACCTTGTCACCGCCAGCCGCCGTCGCCGTCGCTGTCCTCACTGTTTCATCACTGGCCGCCGCCACCAGAGTACCACTGACCACCACCGTCAATCACCACCGTCAGTTGCTGCTAGTGTTTGCAGTCTGTTTCTGCACCGGTGTCGTACTGAGGTATTGGTAAAATACTTTGAGGTACGGATTGGAACTGGTATTGATAGATTTCAAAGAGTACGACTATGAGTTAAGTGTTTGAATCGAATTTTTTGCATGTACGGTATTGGCGTGTGATTGCATATATTCATATACATGTCATGGCATCGAGCATGTACATTTGCATATTGAGACTTGAGATTTTATTTCCAACTGTTGCATTGATACTTGGCTTGAGTTATACTCTCGTGGAGTGGTTTTGTGTTTTATACTCATGAGGGAGAGCACAGAAAGATGCACCGGCTAGCTCCCACCCCCTCAGTTTGCTGTGGCCTGGATAGGTGGTGGCGTGTGGTCATGGTGCAGCTTTGTTTGCCGTCGCGATCGAGCAGGTAGCTCCCATCACTCTCGATGATGAGCCACATATATTTTCCAATGGGAATGCCCGGATAGCTCCCGAATTCCCGATGATGTTGCCACATGTTGCTGTTGACTATTTTTCGTTTGTCCTCCAGTCTTGGTATCCGCTCTTCTTGGTACCAGACATGCATTGCATAGCACGTTGCATATATTATACTCACTTCGTTTTCTGTTTTATGTAGTTTACCGTACTGGGATTTGACCCCTTCTATAACGCCCAGAAATCCATAAATCCACAAATATTAAGTTTAAAGTTCGAGGGGTCAAATTGTGATTTCTATAACTTAATCAGCTTTCAACTGTGCTGGGTGTGAGACCCGAAAAGTTTATGAGATTAATTGAGTTAATTAATCGGGTTTTATTGAGATCAGCTTTGATTTGATATTCTTGGAGAAGCTATCGGGTTTTGTTTTAGTACTTAGATCAATTCTGGGGGAGTAGAGGATTTGAATTCAGCAGTCAGGAGTTAGCGTGGGTCATCACTGAGTGCTAGCGTTCAGCAGTGGTGACGTGAGCAGTTGTCGCTGGTTTGTCGGTTTCCAGTTTTGAGGATAAGTCTGATATCATGGGCATTCAGATGTCTCTTAGCGTGTTTTCAGTAGCGGGTGTTGGTACGTCGTCGTTTGGATTAGTTGGAATGACAGCGTTTTGCATTAGCGGTAGAGACTCAGCTGTGAGTTGTGTTAGCTTCAGCTGTGTGAGAGATTTGATGTTGCGTTGTCAACAGATGTTGGTTAACAGCAGTGAGTAGCGGATGACGTGTCCAACTACGACAGTAGTTCTCTACGACGTCGTTTGAGTTAGTAGAGATCTGTCTTGGCTTAGAGAGAGATCTGTTGAGAGATCTGGATCTAGCGGGATACTAGTTGTGTTAGCTTAAGTTGTCGATGGATCTGTTCTCAGTTTCTTTCAAGCAGTGAGATTTAAATAGGGAGCTTGGCCTTGTTCTCTATTATTGTTCCCGACACTTAGAATATTTTCCCGATTGTAGATCTCTGTCGCGATACCCTAGTTACTGTTCACCGAACCTTATCTTATTCGATTGCCGACGGTAGACAGCTCCGATTGAAGTAAGAGTGGTAGCGTTGGACTCCTCTTGCTGAGACGCTTCGTTTGGATATTGCTTTCGGAAGTTTGCTTGAAGCTGGTGAGGTGCACGAAGACATCTCCCTTCTGTAGTTTGTTAGCATATCGTCCTAGCTTGTTGGGGTAAGTGTTCAGACCCTGTCTTGTGTTGTTTAGAGCTCTTTGTTGAGTCAGATGGGGTAGAATAGCGCTGGTTGAGTTCGTAGCTCCCAGCTATTGCTTTTCTGTGTTTCGGTCCTTGAGTAGTTGATTGTATTGGTTTAGCAGGTGTGAGATCTGTGTTGCTCGGACCCAGTTTGTAGTAATTGTTGCACAGAGACTTGAGGTACGGATGTGAGCTTGTTACAGTGTTGAGATTTGGCATGGATATGTGCTCATGCTTGCTGTTCTGTGATGCTGTGTATATTGTTTTGTTACCTGCTGCATTGTGTTGCACTGCATACACGCATCTGTTGCATGTTGTTTCAGATCTCTTGTAGTCGTGCCTTTTGATTGCTGATTTAGCGTGCTAGGGTGTTTGTAGAGGCAAGAGGGTAACTTCCGTACCTCATCTCCTTGTTGGGACTGTTAGCCACCGTGAGCGGAGTGGGTATCTCCCACATCTCATGTGTTGGGCAACAGCGGGTTGAGCGTTGTTTTTGCACCTGGTACCGTGTGCTGAGACGAGTGGGTAGCTCCCATATACTCACACACATTGTGGCCACTGTCTTCTGTCAGATTCCAGTTGTTGAGCTGCCTTTGGAATCCTTTGGCTCCCTGTGTTCGATTGTAGCCTTGATCTCATGCTTACATTTGCATTTTATCTGTTGCTATCTAACTGCTGTTTTCAGTTGCTCTCCGTACTGGGGTTTGACCCCATGTCCCTCTGGGGCTGGTGTTTGTTTTTCCTGTATATGTTTTCAGGTTACCATGGTTACTCTGCTGGTCGTGGAATAGACCCAGCTGGAGGTGCCCCAGGAGGTGGTTAGAATGTCCCAGTTAGCGTATAGCATATTATGTATCAGTACTGATAGCGGGGGTTGTCCTGTGCTTTGTAGTAGTGGTTGTATGGTACTTGATATATGTTTTAATGATGTACAGTTGTACTGAATTGATTTGGTAAATTCAAATATTTTAAGTATTGTTGTATTTTAAATTATATGTTTTAATCGTCAGGCCAAAGTGAAAATTTTAAGCCACTTTTGTATGCTTCCGCTATTGTTTTGCGTGGTTTAACTATGTATTGTGCACGAGGCCTGACAGCTGGTTTGTTTGAGTTTAGGAGCACGATTTTAGGGAGCTGTCTGGTTGAACAAAGCAAGCATGGTTCATCTCTAAGCTGATTTTTAACCCATGTTCGGTCCAAGCTTTTATTTTGAAAACAGAATAGTACTTTTAAATGGTGGTAGCACTTTTATAGAATAGTTTTTGCTAAAAATATCTTTGAAAATTTTCATATAATACTTGCAAAAGCACCGTTCACCATCATTCACAAACCTTCACGTAAAGGAAAAACTTTTGAGAAGCGGTGCTCTCTGAGAAAAGAAACCGATCGAAGTTTCAAACTTTTCGAAGGGACCGATCATGCTTGTGAGCTGTTCAAAGTCGGATAATTCTCTTTTAACCGTTGTTCATTGTTTAAGGCAAGTATATTCTGTTTCTTGCTGCATCTAGGAAAACATATATTGATTTAATCTTGCATGTTTGAGTTAGTTTTAAAGGTTTGAAAAATGTTTTGGAGTTTTTCAAACGAAGAATTGATTTCATGATGAATTATTGGTTTGCTGGAGTTTTGTTTCAGGGATGTTTGTTAGAAAATGTTTTTACGAAGTTTGAATCTGCTTTCTTTCAAAATTTCTGGGATGTACGAAAGAAGCTTAAAAGTAAAGTTCTCTGGATATTTCCATTTAACTAGTTTACGGGTGTGATCTCATATTTCCTGAGCTGATTTGAAACCGTGATCTAACTCAGTTCAAATGACTAGATTGATTCAATTATTCTAAGCTTAGTTAATTGTTTTGAGGTGAGTTGAATTTATTTGACCTTCTCAATCTAGTCTGGTTGTTCTAAGCTGAAGTTGATTTTCCTAATATGAGTTGACCAAATAGATCAGATCCGATTTTCTATTCAGAGATGGTCTAAGTTCGCGATCTATTTTATACTCTGAGCTTATCTGATTCAGCTTAGGTCTACTTTGGACTACTACGGTGAATTAATTCTAATCCTTCAGTTTATCATCTTTGATTCTAAGGTAATGCTCTAATCTGTTCGGAGTTATAATCAATTGTAAGAAATAGTTCAGCAGCTTAGAACTATGTTATGACTTCTTTGTATCTATTGCCAGAGCTTATTCGAGTTTCTTCTTTGGTAGAAATCCAATGCACTCCCAGCAGTCTTCAAACATCAAATGAGTTTTAAAACATCAAACAAATGTATTTTATTTAGATCAGAGAAGGGCAATTTAAAGAAAGTTTTACAGAAAGTTTAAAAGTAAGTATATTTCAAAGTAATGGATAATAGATGATCAACCATAGGGTGTGTGGTAATCGATCGTTGGACCAGAGTGCCCCACCATACATAGGGTTTGTGGTAATCGGTTGACGGACCGGAGTGCCCCTCCAAACATAGGGTGTGTGGTAATCAATCGATGGATCGAAGTGCCCTACCAACAGAGTCAAAGACTAGGGCTTGTGGACACCGGCAAAGGGGTAGTTGGGTCCGGCTCCACCTGGAACCAGTTTAAGCTTGATCAAGAGAACATGACCCAAGGCGAGCTTTCATTCACACTTCACAACAGAAAGTGATGAATACTATGAGTTGTTATAAAACTGAGTATAATGCTCATAAAAAGGTTTATCCTCAATGAATGAGAATTTAATGAATAATAAAAATTGATAGGATCGGAAAAGCAGCTCGGGAGTTCAGAGTGGAGGGGGGGAGAATGAAATCCTCTACTAATTTTAACGAAAATCGATTTATAAAATATTTTACAACTCGTAGCTAACCTCTAAGCCGAGTTACCATCTTGGAGGGTTCTCAGTGATAGGCTGTTTTCTCGTGTAATAAAAATGTTTATGCGGAAAGAACACGATCCAATAGTAAACAATTAAATGCATAAATGTAAAAGATAGAGTCAAGAATTTGTTTCTGGAAGTTCGAAGTATAATCTCCTATGTCTCCCCTTATTCCTCAACCGGAAGGATTTCCACTAAAAGGTTTGATTGATACAACTCTTGTAACAAACCGATCCGATATCCAGCAGCTGCAAGAACTCCTAGTCTCTCAACAATAGAAACAGACCGCAATCTGCTCTAAGATACAATGCACACAACTCTAAGGTGGTTTGCTATTATTGCACTTAACGCTCTGTTTTTTATTGTACAATGAAGTTTGATACTACAGAGTGTGCGTACAAGTGTTTTGTGACACAAGGAATTTAATAACAATCTGTGAGTGTGTGTCACTAGCTTTGAGCTGGTTTAGAGTGAACTCTGTTTCTGCTCTTGATTTGCAAACTTGTTAATTCAGCAGTTCGTGAGTTGTGTATGAATTAGGTACCTTCTGCTGAACTGATTCTCCAATTTATACCCTTTGGATACAATGGTAATAAATATTACCAGTAGACACGTCGTATGTATCCAAAGTGAGATAATTGCTGCGTCTTAAATGCTTGTACTATATACGTACACCTCCATCAAGTGCTTTTCCCTTTTTAGCATACTCTGCGCCGTCTATCGTTGCAAACATATCTCTTTATATCTGGGAGTAGCTCAAAGTAGTTCCAACGACTACAAATCAATCCAGAGAAGTCAAACACTTCACATCAATCTGTACGAAACCTCAAAGTATTCTGAAATCTATTTTTCCAAGTTGTCCTTACTCAACTGGTTTCTCGATCTGGTTTATACGTATAACTTCTCTAATCTGGTCTAAGCTGATCTGCTCTAATCTGCTTCTAAGCTGTTCCAGATATTAATCTTTGTTCGCAACTATTTTCTTCTAAAGAAACACAAGCCTTCCTGATTGCATCTATCTCTTCTAAACGAATCTGGCTTGTCCTTTACTAACGCTATCGCTGAATCAGTTCTGCTTTGAGCTGTTCTCAACAAATTGTTCTATATGATCTGTTTTGATATAATTTGCTCTTGTAAACTTATCTGAACTCAATCTGCTCTTCTTTCAACTAAGAAATTGAAAAGATACTTGATCTGTTCTTCTGAGCTGATTTATCTTTAACCAGCTTAAATGAACTGCCTGAGCTGATTTGTCCTTAACTAGCTTTGCTCTAGTCTCTTAGTTTCTAAGCTGGTTTGACCCTAACCAGCTTAGCTCTGTTCTGCTTAGCTCTGATCTGGTTTTTATAATCAACGTAGTATACTCTGTCTTGATATGGTCGATCCATCTCTGAGCTGATTAATCTCTTTCATTGTCTTCACACTTATAAATTTATTTCAACAAAAATATTTAAAACTGCGGAATGACCTGTGGCCATACATAAGCTCCCTCACAACCCCCGGCCAAGCTCTGGCCAACCAGCATCACCTAAACGTCCTCACCTGCATCACCTAAATGTCCTCACCTGCATCAATGAAATCTAGTGAGCCTAGGGGCCCAGTAAGTAAATCCGGAGATAGAAACTAATAGATAGTACATGCACATGACATAAAAAAATATTTTTAAATAAAATAACCATCATTTTCATAAACTTTCGCTAAATAAAATCCTTCAATAAAATTTTTCATTGACCATCAAAGTATCTTATCCAAAAGGGGCTATCCTCCAATAAAAGATTTAACCTTTCATCAATTGTTTTTATGAAATATGGCTCAGAAATTTTCTGCAGTCATCAGTCATAGTCACTAAATAAGCTCATAAGAATCCAGAATTGGAGGGACACATCGACCCAAAGGCCGACATTCACATGCATGTAATCAATCAAGTTGGCAGGGAACCCCGTGTTAAAGTAGGTGACCAACTAGCCAACTTGTTGCGTGTGGGCTCTTGTTGACTCTATGTAAAATGATCTTTATTTATGAAATTCACACTCTTTTATGGCATTATTTATCTTCATTATTATTATTACAATTGTTGGATAAAGACCTTGAATGCACTATAGTGTATGTTGGATGTGATAGTGGATTTGATGGCTATCATGAAACACATCTAATAGTCACTGTGTATTCTAAACATCGATTGGACCGTCCAAAAGAGGATAAGGACCGCCCGAGCTTGAGACTAGCATCTGCGATGCGAAGTAGCATGTTTCATTGGTAGGGAACATAGTGATGTTCTAAGCATGCAGATGGATAGTGACCAGGTGATCTATCGAACTACCCTTGTTCGAACTTTCCAAGTGGTTACCATTTGTCAAGTGGATTAAGTTCGAGGTCTTGGTATTATAGATTAGTCCTAATTACTCGAAACATCATTGAGACTCTACATGATAGGTGCCTCACTTTGACCCGTTTACCGACTTTGTTGGGGTCATCAGGTGGCGGGGTTTGGTGAGGTCCCGATGCATGTAGGAGTCGATGCTTCATTGTCAAGGATTCACCTCTCGCCCTTGTGCGTGGATATCCTATGCTATCTGAGAAGATAATTGTGTTAAAAATCTCTGGCCAGAGTACTAGATGTGTTTTAGGTAAATGAGTTTACCTAGTAACACATGCGATGTCACTATTTGATCTCCAAGATGTATGCATGGTTGTTGGATCTCTAGCGACTCTCGATTTACCAATGGTCATTGATCTGATCGAGATATTTGAGTTTAAAGGACCGTATTGTACGCTAACCATGACCGACTGATTCTTGCAGGCACTATCAGTGGTACCTAGGGATCATGGGGCGATTTTGCTAGATGATTTACCATGATTCGATGGGTAAGTCCGAAAATATGTTTTCGGAGTCACAAATGTTGTGAGCCCACAGCTAGTTGTATCCCTGAACCATTGAGGGTCACACAAGTACTGGTTTCCCAATTCCTGTACGGATATGGTACTCAAAGTGTTGAGTATAGTAGGAGGAAGGTCGGGAGTATGACTTCCTAAAAGTAGCAAAGGGAGTAGGACTTCCATATTTAGCTAATGAGAGTAAACCTGTCATATATAGATTTCGTGGTTCGAAAATTTGATTTTGCATCAAAATGATCAGTTTTGTAAACTGAGCACATCGGTAATATCTGAACATCGGTCGGGATTATGATGAGACCAAAATCGAGGGAGTCGAAATGAATGTTCACAGTTCGACTTGAACCGAATGTTCACATTTTGAGTTGAACCGAATGTTCACTATTTTGTTCAAATCAAACTCTTTCCCTCAATCTATAAATATGGCAATGAGGAGACACTTTCAAAAGTGAGAAAGAAAAACACCAAAAGCTATTCAGCAAACTCCTCCGCTCTCACTTCTTCCCTCGTCGCCGCCTGCCGCCGCCGTCAGAATTTGTTCCGACCATCACCGCGAGAAGATTTCGTCCAGGAATTTTCGTCGGTTTTCTAGTGCAAACAGGTGAAGGAGTTGAGATTCTGGTCGTGAACCGGATTAGGCGTCGATCCAGCCGTTCAACCGTTGAAGTGCCAATTCCCTCAATCTATAAATATGGCAATGAGGAGACACTTTCAAAAGTGAGAAAGAAAAACACCAAAAGCTATTCAGCAAACTCCTCCGCTCTCCCTTCTTCACTCGCCGCCGCCGCCGCCTGCCGCCGTCAGAATTTGTTCCGACCATCACCGCGAGGAGATTCCGTCCATGAAATTTTCGTCGGTTTTCTAGTTCAAACCGGCGAAGGAGTTGAGATTCTGGTCGTGAACCGGATTAGGCGTCGATCCAGCCGTTCAACCGTTGAAGTGCCAATTCCCTCGTGGAATTGGTCGGAGCCAGTGCCTAGACACCATCAAGGTACCTTCTGAACATTCTATGAATGTTTTGATTATTGTATAGGTGTATTGAAACGAACCAGACTCTAGAATTGTTTTTTTAAAACATTTGCGGAAGCATAAACTTTAAATATGGCTCGTTCCTTTCTAAAACATTTCTAAATCATTTTCTCAAAATACTTTAAGCATAAATAAATGGATATTTGAAAACGTTAAAATCATCCAACATCGTAAAATCGTCGAGTAAAAAGAATGCTGAAAGCCAACATGTTTAAAAACCAGTATCTAGACTGCAACATGACAAAACTGAATCATAAAGGCGGTCACGGGGTACTGCTGCGACAGGCGCTCAGAGGTCCTCACCGCCAGTCGGAATATACTCATCGACAGGATCATCACCTGCACCATTTAAACCTAGTGAGCCTAGAGGCTCAGCATGCTAATTGTAATACATAACAAAGTGCATTTAATAAAACAACATGCAGGCACATACGTATAGGAACAAATTTCATGACATGCGTGCGTGAAAGATCTTAAAACATTGAATCATAATGCAGTCATACATAACCTCATCGTATAACATATATATATTAAGGCATGACATAAACATAACATAACTTAAAAGAACATGCGAGTCGTATCCATGAAGTGTGAGCCATAATCGATTGATCAATCTATAAACCAACGTACGCGGCGGTGTGATTCACCCGACCTTACCTCGGGATCCCTATATGTCACACATCTGTGCTGCCACTTCACCATGATGTCACACATGGATCCATAAGCTCATACATTAAAACAGGGGAACCCCGGCTAACTCCCATCATTAAACTTTGCCCCACAACACTTCAATCCCTCAAAATATTTTTCCTTCATGCCTTAACATTTCATAAACTTTCATGATGCATGCATTTCATAAAATTTATGCAAATTTAAAAGTCTTGGCCCATCAATATATATTTAATTTCCTTTAAACGTTTCATACTCAAATACATAACATACTACGTATATTATTAAATATATATTCATGGGCCTACACATTTTCTCGGCTCGGTCAAGGACTGATTTCGGGGCCTGGCTCGCTACTTCTAGACCAAACATCACTCCAAAAACGTCCGATGAAACGAATGTTCACCGCTTTTTCCCGTTTTTGCCTATTTTCTTAAATATTTTATTTCTTAAAATCAAGACAAAAAGGGACTAATAAAATCAATTTTGACTTCTAAAAATCATTTCGGGACTTATAAAAATCGATTTTGACCTTGAAAGCCGATTTTGACCAAAAGACTGATTTTGACCAAATTAAATTCCAAAATCTATTTTTAACTCCAATTAAAATCTCTAAAGCCCTAATTTTGAATAAAAATTTAAAATTAAACTTAACTTAAATTATTTAAAAAGGTTTGACTCAATTTTGACCTTCTGGCTAATTTCTTTAAAATTGAACCTTTGACACATTAATAAAAATAACAGGTCAATAATTAAAATAACTTGACCCCATTTTAAAATATTTTACTCGGACTCGAAGAACCGATATGGTCCAACCAAACCAGCCGAACCGGTTCAGTTAGACCGAACCATAGCAAAAGTAAACCCTAAACCAACAACCACATGCCTACCCTCACGCGCAGATGCGACCAGCAGGCACTTCGCGCGTAACAGGTCAATAATTAAAATAACTTGACCCCATTTTAAAATATTTTACTCGGACTCGAAGAACCGATATGGTCCAACCAAACCAGCCGAAACCGGTTCAGTTAGACCGAACCATAGCAAAAGTAAACCCTAAACCAACAACCACATGCCTACCCTCACGCGCAGATGCGACCAGCAGGCACTTCGCGCGACGGTTCTCCCTGCTCCATACACCAATGCTGGAGCCCTTCCGGATGGACCACCCCCAGGTCCAGACGGTTCTAATGTGACCAACCTTGGCTCAAACCATGGGCTAACCAGGGAGAACTGGTCGCAGCAAGTGGACGCTCCAGACATGCTGCGCTGTCACGACCACCTTCTGGTCTTTGCATTCGTTCTCCCTACTTCGGCCACCAATGCCGGAGCCCTTCGGACTGGACCACCCCAGGTCTAGACGGTTCTAACGTGACCAACCTTACCTCAAACCATGGACAGACCAGGGAGAACGAACCTCTGCAAGTGGACGCACCCGCCCAGAGGCGCGATGCACCCCTCACGACTACTACAGCATGATGTGGTTCGCTCGAACCCTTAGCCACTATCCTCCCTTCATCTAGACCACCATGAGTCCCCTAGTAACCCATAGAACCGAGTTAACACCCTTGGAAATTGCCATGACCGAAGCCTCAAGACAAGAAAGCGTAACATGTCAAAAACCATGAGTCTCATGCATGAACTATGAACATAGAGGTAAAGATCCGAAATATTCACATAAGAGTCATGCAAAACCTTTATAAAACAGTGTATTCTGATCTAAATGGTGAGAAAAGAAGAATACAACATGCCTTGATCGAAGAAAGGAGTAGAGATACGCGTTACCGGAGCGGAGGACAATGGATTAGACCAACCACCTTTGAAATCCAATCAAAAGTCTGAAAATTTCGATCACCAGTGGGTGAAGGGAGGCTGAAGTCGGCTGATGGAGGAGGAGGAGTAGGTTATTTTCGAAATTGTGGGAGGTGAGTGAATGAGAGGTGTAAAAAAAGACCCCTCCAACTTGTTTTAATTAAAATAAAAGGCTAAATCCCAAAACTAACCCTCCTCTAATTAAAAATTCTTAAAAATACTTAAATTTCAGACTTCAAGCCTCAAATTTTTGTAATATAAGGTCTCTCAAATTTAAAAGTGCAGTGAAATTCATAAAAATAGCCCGTATAGGCAAAAAACGGGTCCCCCTCGATAACTGTGCATAAAATCTCATTTTTTTGGAAATGGTGCATAAAATAATAAATTTTGATTTAAAATATGTCTAAGAGCTAAAAAATTTAAAATATTTTCAATTTGGTCGTCTCCGGACTCGTCCCCGCTTACCGGAACTCAAACAGTACCGTAAAATGACATGCACAAAGTAAGGCATAAAATCATCATATAATCACATAACATGGCATGCAATCATACTAACATAAAGTTTTCCCCCTAGTCATGCACTAATTTCTACGTAATCTGGATTTTCGGGATGTTACAATCTCCCCCCTTATAGAAATTTCGTCCCCGAAATTAAGTTACGTACCAATAGCAAGTCTGGGAGGCATACATGCACCAAAACCTTATCACGTAAATTTAAGTGCATGACTAAGCGTCTAAACTCTAAGTCCAAAACTCATGCAAGGCTAAAACATGCAGCATGCACATAAACATAACTAAAAAATACTCACCGACTGGTAGTGCGACTTCTGAGCTACACGCAGCAGGCAAGTACCCCACCAGAACCACCGCTCTGATACCAACTGAAACGAACCAGACTCTAGAATTTTTTTTTAAAACATTTGCGGAAGCATAAACTTTAAATATGGCTCGTTCCTTTCTAAAACATTTCTAAATCATTTTCTCAAAATACTTTAAGCATAAATAAATTGGTATTTGAAAACGTTAAAAACATCCATTATCGTACAATCGTCTAATAAAAAGAATACTGAAATCCAACATGTTTAAAAACCAGTATCTAGACTGCAACATGACAAAACTGAATAATAAAGGCGGTCACGGGGTACTGCTGCGACAGACGCTCAGAGGTCCTCATCGCCAGTCGGAATATACTCATCGACAGGATCATCACCTGCACCATTTAAACCTAGTGAACCTAGAGGCTCAGCATGCTCTATCGTAATACATAACAAAGTACATATAATAAAACCACATGCAGGCACATACGTATAGGAACAAAATTCCATGACATGCGTGCGTGAATGATCTTAAAAACATTGAATCATAATGCAGTCATACATAA
>KV007842.1:0-10207 GCA_001598015.1 Dorcoceras hygrometricum
GGTCAGAACATCACAATGTTCCCTACCAATGAAACATGGTACTTCACATCGCAGATGCTAGTCTCAAGCTCGGGCGGCCTTATCCTCATTTTGACGGCCCAATCGACTAGAAACGAATTCAGAATACACAGTGACTATTAGATGTGTTTCATGATAGCCATCATATCCACTATCACATCTAACATACACTATGGTGCATTCTTGATCTTTATCCAACACAATTGTTAACATTATATAACATAATGAAAATAAAGAATGCCATAAAGAAGTGCGTATGTCATATATAAAGATTGTTATACACAAGAGTCAATAAAACCCACAAGCCACAAGTTGGCTAGTTGTGCATCTACTCTAACATGTGTTGTGGTTTCTTCTTTCCAAGCTGAGCCACAAATTGTTTCTAGTATTCGAGCAGCTCAAAGGACTGATCTTTCCATCCACGAGTTGAAGTTGAAGGTCAGGGCTGGAGAACTTGAGGATTATTCTGTTTCTTCTGATGGTTGCTTGAGGTTTCGTGGCAGGTTGGTTGTGCCTAACCTCATTGATTTGAAGGAGGAGATCCTTCGGGAAGCGCACTGCAGTAGACACAGTGTTCATCCTGGTGCACCGAAGATGTACCATGCGTTGAAGCCGCACTTTTAGTGGGCTGGCCTGAAGAGCGACGTTACTGGATTTGTTGCTCGCTGTTTGAACTGTCAGATGGTTAAGGTCGAAAGGATGAGACCTGGTGGTCTGTTGCAGAGTTTGGAAGTGCCTCAATGGAATTTGGAGCACATAGCTATGGATTTCATGACGCATCTGCCTCGTACCAGCAGAGGATGTGATGCTATTTGGGTGGTTATCGACCGATTGTCGAAGTCTGCACATTTTATTCCCTACGGTATGACCTTTTCTCTGAAGAAAATGGCAAAACTGTACGTAGATTTTGTGGTTAGACTGCACGGTGTGCCTGTTTCGATCGTTTCAGACCGAGATCCAAGGTTTACTTCCAGGTTTTGGAAGAGTTTGCAAACAGCTTTGGGTACCAGATTGGCTATGAGCACAACGTATCACCCCCAGACAGATGGCCAATCTGAGAGAACTATCCAGACGTTGGAGGATATGTTAAGCTATTGTTATGGATTTTGGAGGTAGCTGGCTAGACGCGTTGTCTTTGGTGGAATTTTCCTATAATAACAGCTATCAAGTGACGATTGGCATGACGCCGTTGAGGCTTTGTACGACAGGAAGTGCAGATCGCCAGTATGTTGGGAAGAATTGGGGGAGAAGCAGCTATCTGCCCCAGATTTTGTGCAGCAAATGAAGGATCATGTGGATCTAATTCGACAGCGGATGAAAGCTGCCCAGGATCGCCAAGCCAGTTATGCAAATAAGAGGCGTCGACCTCTAGAGTTTCAGGTTGGTGATCAAGTATTCCTTAAAGTTTCTCCATTTCGAGTGTTATGCGCTTTGGACACAAGGGAAAGTTAGCCCCTCGTTACGTTGGACCTTATGAAATTGTTGAGAGGATTGGCCCTTTGGCGTATAGGTTGTTGTTGCCTCCGGAGTTATCTTCTCTACATGATGTCTTTCATGTTTTCATGTTGAGGAAGTACGAGCCAGATCCGTCTCATGTACTGAGAACTGACGAGGTGGAGCTAGATCAAACATTGAGTTATCAGGAATATCCCTTGCAGATCCTTGATAGAAAAGAGAAACGGTTAAAGAATAAAACCATTCCGTTGGTGATGGTGAAATGGAGCAAACATGATAGGGAAGAAGCTACTTGGGAGTTGGAAGAAAAGATGCAGCGCGAGTGGCTGCATCTGTTTGAATAACTGTTGTGCCTAGTTGTTGTTATTTGCTTGCTCAGTTATCTTGAACTCTTGGTCTTGTGTTGGGTGATTCTCTGTTTTGGCTTTCTGTTTCTGTGTTGTATTTCCGGAATTGTTGTTTGATTTCTAGGATGAAATCCTTTTTAGTGGGGGAGAAATGTGAGACCTGAAATTAATAAAAGATTAATTGTTGGATTAATCGGTTCTTAAGGAATTCTGGATGTTCAGATTTCATTTGGAAGGTTTTGTATATAACTTTGGATCGGATTTCACATTTGAAATAATTCTGGAAAGTTTGGTAATTTCGCGTTAGAGACCAGCTGTTGGTTTTGTATAGGATGCAAACGTCGTCGTTTTTGACCTAGTGAACAGTAGAGATCTGTTGAACGCTTATATTATATCAGACTTTGTGTTTTGGTTAAGGATCAGCAGTAGCGCTTACGTGGATTTCAGATGTTGGTTAGTTAGCGCGTTTTGTTGTTCAGCAGATGTCAACACGGGTCAAAGTTCCTGTAGCGTGGGGCAGCGACATCGTCGTTTTGGTTAGCGCAAAGGGATTCAGCAGTTGGTGCGTTTGCCTTCAGTAGTGATCAGCTGTTGGGTTCTTTATGACGCCGTTTTATTTAGTTGAAACGCAGCGTTTTGGAAATCAGCTGCTGGACGCGTAAGACAATTACTGTTGAGGGATCTGTTGCATTGTTTTATCCGGCTGCTGGTTTGGTTGATCAGCTGTTGACAGCAAGGATGACGTATCCTATGCGACGTCGTTTGGTTAAGTTGATGCGACGCCGTTTTGCTTAGTGTTGTTTGAGAATTCAGCCGTTGGTTTGTCTTTCGACTGCTGGTTGGGTTTTTAGTGGTGTCTACTGATTGTGTCGGTGGAATCTGTTCCTACTGCTGTCAGCTGTTGAGAAGTGTATATATATTAGAATACTTGGTCTTTGACTGGATTAACAGATTCCATACTTAGCGATATTTTCTCCCGATTGTTGTTCTTCGCTTCGAACCCTAGAACACTGTTCACCGTGTTTCTCCGGCGAATTCCGGTCGTTTCCGATCACCATTTTGGACGTTCGAGGTAGCTTTGGACTCCTCTTGAGAAGATCTTTCATACTCTTGGAACTTGTTGTTAGCTGGAAGTAAGATCTCTAAGTGCTTCCTTCGGCCGTGTGTTCGCTGTGCAGGTAGCTCGTCGTTTTGGTTAGCGCAAAGGGATTCAGCAGTTGGTGCGTTTGCCTTCAGTAGTGATCAGCTGTTGGGTTCTTTACGACGCCGTTTTATTTAGTTGAAACGCAGCGTTTTGGAAATCAGCTGCTGGACGCGTAAGACAATTACTGTTGAGGGATCTGTTGCATTGTTTTATCCAGCTGCTGGTTTGGTTGATCAGCTGTTGACAGCAAGGATGACGTATCCTATGTGACGTCGCTTGGTTAAGTTGATGCGACGCCGTTTTGCTTAGCGTTGTTTGAGAATTCAGCCGTTGGTTTGTCTTTCGACTGCTGGTTGGGTTTTCAGTGGTGTCTACTGATTGTGTCGGTGGAATCTGTTCCTACTGCTGTCAGCTGTTGAGAAGTGTATATATATTAGAAGACTTGGTCTTCGACTGGATTAACAGATTCCATACTTAGCGATATTTTCTCCCGATTGTTGTTCTTCGCTTCGAATCCTAGAACACTGTTCACCGTGAGTTTCTCCGGTGAATTCCCGTCGTTTCCAGTCACCATTTTGGGCGTTCGAGGTAGCTTTGGACTCCTCTTGAGAAGCTCTTTCATTCTATACCACTCTTGGAAGCTGTTGTTAGCTGGAAGTAAGATCACGAAGTGCTTCCTTCGGCCATGTGTTCGCTGTGAAGGTAGCCCTTCGATTTAGAGATGAGATCTTACCTTAGAGCTTTGTTATTGAGCTTCCTATTGAGTTGTTGAGTAGGATGATAGCTGGTTTGAGTGTATAACTCCCAGCCGTGAGTTCTGTGCCGTGTCCCGTGGGATTTATGTTTTATGCGTTGTGTGTTTAGCAGGTCTAAACCAGAATTCTCGGGACTCTTGTTGTGGTAATCGTTGCACAGAATTAAGGTACGGATCTTGAGCTTGAAATCCAGCTTGGATTAGCGTGGGATTTAATGTGAGAGCTGGTTTGCATCTCTGGTTGGGATTACCGTGAATATTGTGGAGTATTGCTTGTTGTGCATTTGTGTTATGCTAGATACTTGCTGTTATGTGCATACACGCATTTATTCACTTGCATTTCGGATCCCTTGCTTTGTATCTCGTTGTATTGTGCTGTTGTTTCTTACCAGGATGCTAGGGCGAGCGGCGATACCGCACTCTCATCTCCCTGCTGGGATTTGTTAGCCCTCATGCGCCGAGTGGTTTACTACCACAGTTCATGAGTTGTGCAACGGCAGGTTGAGCTGTTTGATGCATCTGGTATTCGGGTGTAGTGTCAAGCGAGTGGTTCATTACCACAATTTGAACACACACCAGTGGCCACCGTTTGTTGCAGATTCTGTGGAGCTATGTTTGAGTTCCTTGGCTCCCTCTTCGGTTGTAGCCTTCAGCTGTTATCCGGTGTCTCATGCATAGCATCTGCATTTTATATTATGCTTTTCTTTAGCTGTTTCGGTTGCTCTACGTACTGGGGTTTGACCCCATGTCCCTCTGGGGCTTGGTTTGTTTTCCTTGCCTGTTTTGTTGTTCAGGTTCTGCAGCTGGCATTCTCCATGCTCCGGCCAACAATGCCGGAGCACTTCCGGCTGGACCACCCTCAGGTCCAGAAGGTTCTAACGTGACCAACCTTGGCCCCAACCGTGGTCACACGAGAGAGCGCGACCCTTGTGAAGGCGACGCACCGTGCAGCCGTAGAACACACAGCAGAAGGTGTTTTGCATGCAGCCACTGGATACCCTTAATTCTGAGTTTTTGTCCACCCTTAGGCCACCCTAGGATCCTCACTGAACCCCCTGACTATGAGCCGTGACCCCTGGACCAACCACGAACCGTAGCATCATGAAAATTTTCGAGAAACATGGAAGCAATGTACGTGAGATGCATGACTTAAACCAAAGTTGCATAGATCAGAAATATTCCCACACATATCATGCATATTTTCATAAAAACGGGTTATTATGATTTAAATGGTGAGCAAGGGAATTGATATCACATGCCTGGGTTGAAGAGAACGCGGATCTGCGAGGCACGGACGTTGTAGATGCGAGATCGGGGCGCAATCGGCTTTGGATCGTCAAGTTCCTTCAATGGCTGATAGTTTTTGAATTTTGTGTGCTTGTGAGGGAGGGGGACGGCGGGTGTATGTGTAGAGGAGGCTAGGGTATGGTTAATTTGTGTTCAAGAAGTAATTAAAGTGCCTATTATGACCCTTACTAATTTAAATTTAGAAAATACAAGCTTGCCCTCTAATAAAGTTAAAAAGGTGTTTAAAACTTAGAGTTGGGCTTTAAATCGATGCATAATTTCGAAATCTAGGCCTCCTCAAAATTTAAAATGCCTTAAAACTCAATATATCAGCCCGTATAGGCGAAAAACAGGTTCCCCTCCAAAATAAATCATAAAAACTCTAATTTTCATAAATTGTTGCTTAAAATAGAATAAATTCATTCTTAAAATTCCATAACTTAAAATCTCAATTTATTTTCATTCCGGTCAACCCTAATCTCGTCCACGCGTCCGCAGTTCAAGCAGGCTGAAAAATTGCACATGAATACCATGCAGCATAAAATCATAAATAAATCACATGATAAGGCATGTAATCATCTAAAAATATTTTCCCCCTAGTCATGCACTCATTTCTATGTAATCCGAATTTCGGGATGTTACAATCTCCCCCCCTTGTAGAAATTTCGTCCCCGAAATTAAGTTACGTACCGATAGCACATCTGAGAGGCATCATGCACACCAAAACCCTATCACATAAATCTAGTGCATAACTAAGCGTCTAATTTTTTAAAACTCTAAGGCCAAAACTCATGCAAGGCTAAAACAATGCAGCATGCAAACATAAACATAACTCAAAAATAAAAACTCACCGACTTGTAGTGCGACTTCTGAGCTCCACGCATCAGGCAAGTACCCCACCAGAACCACCGCTCTGATATCGACTGAAACGAACCAGACTCTAGAATTCTTTTTTTACATTTGCGAAAGCGTAAAATTAAACATAACGAATGGCTCGTTCCCTTATAAAACATTTCTAAATCATTTTCTCAAAATACTCTAAGCATAAATAAATGAATATTTGAAAACGTAAAAAACATCCAACATCGTAAAATCATCGAGTAAATATAATCCTGAAAGCCAACAAGTTTAAAAACCAGTATCTAAACTGCAACATGACAAAACTTAATCATAAAGGCGGTCACGGGATACTGCTGCAAAAGTCGCTCAGAGGTCCTCACCGCCAGTCGGGATATACTCGTCGACAGGATCATCACCTGCACCATTTAAACCTAGTGAGCCTAGAGGCTCAGCATGCTCTATCGTAATACATAGCAAAGTACATACTAATAAAATCGTATGCAAGCACATACTGTAATTAAAATAGCTTAAAAGCGTGAATGCATGCATGATCTTAAAACATTCCATCCTGTAATCATAACATAACATATCAGATATCATATAAGGCATGGCATAACGTAATCTGAAAGAAAGCGTAAGGGTCATATCAGTGGATGTGAGCAACATGTGACTCATCAGTCGTAATAACCAACGTACGTGGCGGTGTGGTTCACCCGACCTTATCTCGGGTTCCCTATATGTCACACCTCCTGGAAAATGCCACTTCACCCCGATGTTACTCGAGGATCCATAGGCCCTGAAATCCTGAAATCCTGAAAACAGGGGATCCCCGGGCCCGGCTACCCGGTTAACTCCCATCGTAGACTTTGCCACTATCACTTAAATTCCTCGGATTCTAACTTAAAAAGGACATGCCTGATCGTTTCATAAAATCTCATGATGCGTGAATTTTCTTAAAATCATGCAACTTAAAAGCTTAGCTCGTCAATGTATAATTAATCTTTTTCTTTAAAATATTTTCGTACATAGCATACTACATACATGATTAATTATACATTTACGGGATTCTACGTTTTTCTACTTCGGTCAGGGATTGATCCCAGGGCCTGGCTCGCTACTAGACCAAACGTCGCTCCAAAATCGGCCGATGAAACGAATGTTCACAATTTTTTCCCATTTTTGCCTTATTTTAATTAAATAATGACTTATAAAAATCAAGGCTAATTTTGACCAGTTAAAATAAATTTTGACTTCTAAAAATCATTTTGGGACTTATAAAAATCGATTTTGACCTTTAAAAGCAAATTAAATCAATTTTTGAACTCAAAAGCCGTTTTTGACCAAAATACCGATTTTGACCAAAGTAAATTCAAATAATCGATTTTGACTCCAATTAAAATCCTAAAGCTCTAATTTTGACAAAAAAAAACATAAAATTAACATAACTTTAATTATTTGAAAAGTTTGACTCAATTTTGACTTCTAGCTAATTTCCTTAAAATTGGACATTTGACACATTAATTAAAATAACAGGTCCCTAAACAAAATAACTTGGACCGATTTTAAAACATTTGACTCGAGACTCGATGAATCGATCAGTTCCAGCCGAACCGGCCGGTTCAACTGAACCGAACCCATCCAAAACTAACCCTAAACCAAAAACACACACACACAACATGCTGCCGCCGCGACCAGCAGTCACTCATCACGTTCTTTCTCCCTGCTCCGGCTATCACTGCCGGAGCCCTTCCGGATGGACCACCCTCAGGTCCATACGGTTCTAAATTGACCAACCTTGGCTCAAACCGTTGGATAACCAAGGAGAACTGGTCGCTGAAAGTGGGCACTCCAGACATGCTGCACCGTCGCGACCACCTGCTGGTATTCGCGTTTGTTCTCCATGATCCGGCCACCAATGCTGGAGACCTTCCTGCTGGACCACCCCCAGGTCTAGTCGGTTCTAACGTGACCAACCTTGGCCCCAACCGTTGTCGCACGAGAGAGAGAGACCCTGGTGAAGGCGACGCACCGCGCAGCCGCAGAACACATAGCAGAAGGTGTTTTGCATGCAGCCATCCAAAACTAACCCTAAACCAAAAACACACACACACAACATGCTGCCGCCGCGACCAGCAGTCACTCATCACGTTCTTTCTCCCTGCTCCGGCTATCACTGCCGGAGCCCTTCCGGATGGACCACCCTCAGGTCCATACGGTTCTAAATTGACCAACCTTGGCTCAAACCGTTGGATAACCAAGGAGAACTGGTCGCTGAAAGTGGGCACTCCAGACATGCTGCACCGTCGCGACCACCTGCTGGTATTCGCGTTTGTTCTCCATGATCCGGCCACCAATGCTGGAGACCTTCCTGCTGGACCACCCCCAGGTCTAGTCGGTTCTAACGTGACCAACCTTGGCCCCAACCGTTGTCGCACGAGAGAGAGAGACCCTGGTGAAGGCGACGCACCGCGCAGCCGCAGAACACATAGCAGAAGGTGTTTTGCATGCAGCCACTGGTTTGACCCTTAATTCTAAGTTTTTGTCCACCCTTAGGCCACCCTAGGATCCTCACTGAACCCCATGACTATGAGCCGTGACCCCTGGACCAACCACGAACCGTAGCATCATGAAAATTTTCGAGAAACATGAAAGCAATGTACGTGAGATGCATGACTTCAACCAAAGTTGCGTAAATCAGAAATATTCCCACACAAATCATGAAATTTTCATAAAAACGGGTTATTATGATTTAAATGGTGAGCAAGGGAATTGATATCACATGTCTGGGTTGAAGAGAACGCGGATCTGCGAGGCACGGACGTTGTAGATGCGAGATCGGGGCGCAACCGCCTTTGGATCATCAAGTTCCTTCAATGGCTGATAGTTTTTGAATTTTGTGTTCTTGTGAGGGAGGGGGACGGCTGGTGTGTGTAGAAGAGGCTAGGGTATGGTTAATTTGTGTTCAAGAAGTAATTAAAGTGCCTATTATGACCCTTACTAATTTAAATTTAGAAAATACAAGCTTGCCCCTCTAATAAAGTTAAAAAGGTGTTTCAAACTTAGAGTTGGGCTTTAAATGGACGAATAATTTCGAAATATAGGCCTCCTCAAAATTTAAAATGCCTTAAAACTCAATATACAAGTCCGTAGAGGCGAAAAACAGGTTCCCCTCCAAAATAAATCATAAAAACTCTAATTTTCATAAATTGTTGCTTAAAATAGAATAAATTCATTCTTAAAATTCCATAACTTAAAATATCAATTTATTTTCATTCCGGTTGACCCTAATCTCGTCCACGCGTCCGCAGCTCAAGCAGGCTGAAAAATAGCACATGCATACCATGCAGCATAAATCATAAATAAATCACATGATAAGGCATGATCATCTAAAAATATTTTCCCCCTAGTCATGCACTCATTTCTACGTAATTCAAATTTCGGGATGTTACATATTAGCTGCTAGTACTTTGTTTAGAGGTAGAACCAGAGTTAGGTTCTTGGCCGTAGGAAATTTTGTGTAGAGGATCAGATTTGAGCTAAAATATTAGATGCCTTGTACAGATTTCAGTTTCCAGGAAGTGCCTGGTGTGTTGGGCGTGACCAGTGAGGGGCAGATTTGTGCAGGTTGAGTTGTGCTGTGCCTTGAGAAATCTGTTGAGGTAGATTTAAGCTATTAGAGGTACGAATTGGAGCAGTTCTTAACAGCTTTGAGCATGATCATGGCTATATTTCATGTTATGAAATCTGTTTGACTGTTGTTGTGTGTTTACGTGAAGCAGACTTGATGAATTGATTGATTGTATGTTCCGTTTTGCGTAAATTGGGCATGTAGAGATCATATATGAATTTCTTGGCATACATGCATACATCTTGAGCCTTCTGATTGATTGATGACCTGTTTGAGAGCCACGTTGTGACCGGCAGACTGATGAGTCGTGCCTGAAAGGTCCAACGCTATCATCGGAGTGGTGAGCGTCTGAGTTGTCGTTTCGGAATACCACCGAGCTCTGATGGCTGACGGGTCCTGAAGATCATGGACCGATGATTTCCCCGGTTGATACACTGTGTGGGTATAGAGGCTCGACTTGAGTTGATTTGCCAGTTGATACACTGGTCTTGATTACCGATTCCTTGACAGCCTCATGCATTTCATAACTTGATTTATAGCATGTTGCATGATTTGCTATTTTGGTGTCTTGAAGATCATGGACCGATGATTTCCCCGGTTGATACACTGTGTGGGTATAGAGGCTCGAATTGAGATGATTTGCCAGTTGATACACTGGTCTTGATTACCGATTCCTTGACAGCCTCATGCATTTCATAACTTGATTTATAGCATGTTGCATGATTTGCTATTTT
>KV007844.1:12217-26443 GCA_001598015.1 Dorcoceras hygrometricum
GAAAATTTCCTCCTTGAAAGTTCTTGGATCAGATCCAACAACTTGATCACCTTGATCATCTTCAAGGAGAAAACCATATCTCTTAGGAGCCCTAGGAACCCTTTCGGATCTCCTAGGTGCGACCATTTCTGGTATTGGCTCTGGAGGTGTGGGAGACTCACCTGGTACTTCGATTGGATCTCGAACCTCTTCGAGTTCTACTATTCTGCCCTTTCTATCAAGTAGAAATTCCATTTCCATAAAGGTGGCATTCCTAGAAACAAACACTTTTGTTTCGCTGGGATAGTAGAAGTAGTATCCAATGGAATTCTTTGGATACCCAATGAAGTAGCATAAGATGGATCTCGTATCCAACTTATCTCCCACTGTCTGCTTCATGTAAGCAGGACATCTCCAAATCCTCATGTATGAGTACTTGGGTGGTTTGCCCATCCATATCTCATATGGAGTCTTATCCACTGCCTTGGTGTGGACATTGTTCAACAACATTACCGCCGTTTCGAGCGCATATCCCCAAAACGAGGTAGGAAGTTCAGTGAAGATCATCATAGATCGAACCATGTCCAACAAGGTCCGATTACGACGCTCCGCTACACCATTGAGCTGTGGTGTGGCCGGAGGGGTCCACTGTGCAAGAATCACATTCTCCTTCAGATAGTCTTGAAATTCAGCACTCAAGTATTCGGCACCTCGATCAGATCGAAGTGCTTTAATACTTTTGCCTAATTGATTTTCTACTTCAGCCTTGAATTCTTTGAACATTTCAAAGGATTCAGACTTGTACTTCATCAAGTATTCGGCACCTCGATTAGATCGAAGTGCTTTAATACTTTTGCCTAATTGATTTTCTACTTCAGCCTTGAATTCTTTGAACATTTCAAAGGATTCAGACTTGTACTTCATCAAGTACAAGTACCCATACCTAGAGTAATCATCGGTAAAGGTGATGAAGTATGTGTGACCATATTTAGTACCAATACTAAACGGGCCGCACACATCAGTATGGATCAAATCCAATAGGCCTTGAGCACGCTCACCCTTGCCCTTGAAGGGTTGCTTAGTCATCTTTCCCTTCCGCTTCAGTAACCAATTCAACGCGCAACTGTGGTCCCACGAAACGACTGCGTTTTACTCTCGTGCCATCAACTGCTGATCTGCTTTCACCAACAGGCGCTACTGCTGAATTCAAATATCTGCTTCTACTGGAGATCAGATTTCTCTCAAAAACCTCGCGACTAATCCCAATCAATTCGATTAATTACTAATCTAAAATCTGATTCCTCACAAAAAGGCATCACCGAAAACTCATAATGCCCATATCTCGTCCTGAAAGCCGTCTTCGCCACATCACGTCCCTGATCCGCAACTGATGATAACCAGACCGCATATCAATCTTAGAGTATACAGCAGATCCCTGCAACTGGTCAAACAAGTCATCAATCCTCGGCAACGGATAGTTGTTCTTAATCGTCATTTTGTTCAACTGCCGAAAATCCACACACACCCTCATAGATCCATTCTTCTTCACAAAAAGAATCGGAGCTCCCCAGGGCAACATACTCGGTCTAATAAAGCCCTTCTCTAACAGATCACGCAACTGCTCTTTGAGTTCCTTCAACTCAGCTGGCGCCAACCGATACGGAGCTATAGAAATCGGGGCTGTCCCTGGTACCAACTCTATACTGAAGTCAATCTCTCGTCTTGGAGGGAATCCAGGAATCTCATCCGAAAACACATCAGGAAACTCTCGAGCAATCGGAACATCGCTCAACTCTACTCGCGATACTTGGGAAACATCCAAGGCATAGATCATAAACCCTGAATTCTCTAGCGACAACAAACTAAACATCTCCATGGCAGACACAAAAGGAATCTTAGGTCGCGAATCAGCACCACAGAAATCCCATTTCTCTCCAAATTCAGGCCTAATTCTCACTACACCATGGAAACAATCCACTGTCGGTCTATAACTGGATAGCACGTCCATTCCCAAAATACAATCAAAGTCTCTAATTCCCAAAACAATCAAATTGGTCACCAACACATGCTCATCAAACCTAAGAACACAATCCAACACCACCTCACGGGATAATAAACTCACGCCAGCAGGGGTAGATACAGAGAAAACATCACACAGTGGGGAAGAACTCTACCACATTCATACACAAACGACTCAGAAATAAAGGAGTGTGATGCTCTAGTATCAAACAAAACTCGTGCAGAAAAATCAAAGATAGCACAAGTACCTCTAATAATCCTCTCAGGCATCTCAGCGGCTTGCTCACTCGTCAAGGCGTTCACCTGAGCCTGCTGCGGTCCCGGAAACTGTGGTCTCAAAGGTCCACCAAACCTAGACGGTTCACGGGGTTGGAAACCTGATCACTGGATCTGAGAAAAAGGTAACTGTCTCTGCTGTGAAGAACCACCAGCAGAACCTTGCTGTGACTGATTCACTGATCCTCCAGCCGGACACACTCGAGAAAAATGTCCAGGCTGCCCACAGTTATGGCAAAGGCCCTGAACTCCACGACACTGCGAAGTCATATGACGACCTCCACACTGTCCACAAGTCACTCCTCCTCCGGAGCCACTGCCACCAGAACTAACTGAACCAGAAGAACTCGAGTTCGAACGCTTCTTAAACTGTTTCCCTCGGGGCTTGAAACTCTAACGATTCGACTGTTGCGGCACTTGAGGAGATTGGAAAGAAGGCATCGCTTCAGGTACAGGTTGAAAACTACGTCCAACTATCGGCTGAACCTGATTCTGCACCTCCATCAAACTCTCCTCAATGTCCATTGCTCTATCCACAGCCTCAGCATACGTCGCAGGGGAACCAGCTAACACCATCCGAAACAACTCGGGCCTCAACCCTCTCAGAAACTTGTTCCTCTTTGTCCTCTTTTGGTTCCCAACATGGGGAACATACGACAACAACGAAGAAAACTGTTTGGCATACTCGGCCACCCTCAAGTTCCCTTGCTTCAGATTGTCGAACTCCCTCTCATGGTTGTTGTAGAAAGACTCAGGGCTATATTTCCTGTCAAAAAGCTACATAGAAGCTCTCCCACGAAATCACAACTCCAGTCTCTCTCATGACACGAGAAGTACCCTTCCACCAGCGTTGCGCATGCTCTCTCAACTGCAACACTGCTAACTTCAGTCTCCGCTCTTGCGTGTACTCCACAGCGTCAAAAAACTCTTCCATGTGCTCAATCCAACCTTCCGCCAGCAGACCAGCCTCGACACCAGTAAACGTCAAGGATTCATCCTCTGGAACCTAGCCAACACTAGCTCCATCTCTCCAATCTGTCGGGTAACATCATCCACCTTTACCTCAGCCTGTTGACCATGGCGACACAAAGGGATATTCTGCTGAATGCCCTCATCACTATCCGAGGCCCTAGACTCCTCGGCGGAACGTCTAGCAGTCCTACCTCTACCTCTACCTCTCCTCGACGGCATCTACCAAAACTCAGAGGTAAGAAATCAAGCAGATAATCAAATCACACAATCACAGAGCCAGTAAAAATCAAAACTCAAACACTCTGCCTAGACTCAAGTGTGATAAAAAGGAAACGAGCTTATCCCAGTTTAAGATCTGATACAAAAAATGTCAGGCCACGTGCGCTAATACAACAATTAATCACAATTATGCGGAAGCATCATAAAAATATGGGCTAAAAATTTTTCTAATAATGGGCCTGATCCAATATCTCATTTCAAAATACAATCATACTCAAAATAGAGTTCAACTTAAAACTCCAACAACAACAACACACACGATACCCAACATACAAAGGCGCAGGGCATCCCCTGGCTCAATAAATTTATAACTATACTGGGACTCAATCAGAGAGGGGATCGACCAGCTGAAGTTCCACTCTGTCCAGCTTGGTTACCTGAAGAACCTGCCAAGGCCAACACAAACCAAGGCAACCCAAAACAGGGAAAATAAACGAGGTCAAACCTCAGTACGAAGAGCACAATAAAAGCATACATCATATCAGACAATGAAAGATATCTATCGTGCAATGCATGAAAGGGCTACCAAGAATCATCGGTAGGCAAACAGAATAGCACAACGACTCAGGTGTGCAATCTCATCAATCATCATCATCATCTTGTGATCTTCAGGTACGACGACTCAGCCGACCATCACATGACAGTGTGGTATTCAGGCGCAACGACTCAGCTGGCCACCACATCAAAACAACGTTGGACCTTTCACGCACGACGACTCAGCCGGCCGATCGCAACGTGCAACGGGATTTAGCTTTCAATAGAATTGGGCTCAATATGCATGCATGAATGCACAACAGACTCATTCTTAATCAATGCATACATCACACGCACAAACATCAATGAGCACAAAAGCAGATAATTCAGCAGTCACAGAACACAGCAATTAACACACAATAGAAATATTCCCACAGCTGATATCGAAAACTTCTTAATACATAGCTCAATTCGTACCTCAAACCTCAACGGATCTTACACAACATATGGGCGCAGCCAACTCAAGTTCATTGCCCAAGCAGCTCCACGGCAACTCTGCATAAGCTACTACAATCTTGAATCCAAAGCTGTTAAAGAACAGAAGAACTACTGGTCCACAATCGCAAAGACAAACGAACACTGGAAAAACTTCGCGCTTCTCAAATCCATCCACTCCAGCCTCCAAACTGGTACAAATCGAAAGCCCTAGAGAAGACGAGCTCAGCGCTACAAATCTTACTCCAAACGGCGGCGTAAAACGATGGCAATCGACGGAAATAGGGTTCGGATGAATAGTAGAAGTCGAGGGTTCACAGGGAAGAAGATAGAAAATCTAAGGTTCAAAAATTCTCTAAGTGTCGATCAGCACTTGCATTTAAATCCCCAGTCAAAGCTACAACAGAAGTCATCATCGACTAATTCAGATGTCCCACCAACTCAGATCCTGGTACAAAACAGCTTTCATTCTAAGGCAGAAGTCTCTCGCAACTGGCCTCAGCTGTCTCGATTCAGACTTTGCTACTCTCTACTAACGCAACACCAAAACGACGTCGCGCTAACTTATCAAAACGACGTAGCAGAGCCCTACTGCTGAAACAGATCTCTCCCTAGCGACATCTGAAAGCGCTAACTACCAGCGGTCAACTCAGCTGTTGACTAACACACGACAACTTCTCGCACCTGCGCGCTAACGCTAACAGCTGCCTCCTGCTACACTCTCACTGCTGAGTGGACTAGCGTTGACGTCTGGTCACGCTACTACTGAAAACACAATACGATGTTGCATTACCTCCAACAACTCCACATCTGACCAGCGCTCAAAACGATAGCGCTTTGCTCCCTTCTTGCCACAACTCACGCAAACACACAAGGGCACATCTGAGCATCCAAATTTCGCTAAAAACTGAAATTCTAAAAATCACTAAATCCTCAAATCTAAAAACCCGATACTCAGAAACTCCATTTGCTAATTCCAAACCAAATCTAGTTAGCCATAAATCATACTTAGCAAATTCTAGTCCTCACACTTTCCCTCAATATATAAATATGACACGAAGGGAGAAAGAAAAACACACAACAAAAGCTATTCAGCAAATCTCCCCTCTACTCCTCTCCCTCCCGCCGCCGCCGTCGCACTTCGCTGCGATCGTCCTGGCGAGGATGTTCTGCTCGCAAAATATCAGAAACTCCATTTGCTAATTCCAAACCAAATCTAGTTAGCCATAAATCATACTTAGCAAATTCTAGTCCTCACACTTTCCCTCAATATATAAATATGACACGAAGGGAGAAAGAAAAACACACAACAAAAGCTATTCAGCAAATCTCCCCCTCTACTCCTCTCCCTCCCGCCGCCGCCGTCGCACTTCGCTGCGATCGTCCTGGCGAGGAGGTTCTGCTCGCAAAATATTCATTGGGATTCTAGTGCATTCCAACGAAGGAATTGGAAACCGGTCGTGGACCTGATTAGGAGCAACCAAAGAAGTGCTATTTCCATTTGAGAAATAGTCGGAGCCAGTGCCTAATCGCCAGACAGGTATATTCTAAACATCCTATGAATGTTTTAATTATTATATAGGTGTATTGACCGTTCCCGGGCTCCTAAATTTTTAATCTTCCGCTGCACCCTGGGAGCGGGATCCGGATCCGCCCCTGCGCAAACATGTGGTCTGATCCAGTAGGTTATGGAGGTATTTTATAGTCCCTAGGGCATCTTAGGAAGGTCAATATACAAGGTTAGGGGATGTTGTATGATGGTTAATAGGCAAGGGAAGAAAGGGATATGCTTGGAGTCAATAGAAGGCAGCACCTAGTGTTAAAGGTTTTGAGGTCAAAACAGCACCCCGAAGGCATCCGAACAATATTTTTTATAGCTTTTAAACATGTTTAAGATGTGTGAAATTATATTTTCTAGGCTTGGGTTGATTGTGGTGAGTTTGGGCTTGTCCGATGATTCGTTGAGACCGTCCGATGTCCGAGTAGCCCGTCGAGAAGTCTAGAACGGTTCCAATTGATCTTGACTCAAATTTTCTATATTTTCCAACACATGGAAAACATGTTTACTGGCAGAAAGCTTTTGAAAATGATGAATTTTTATTATGTTAATGGCATGAGACATGATGTTGATGTTTTAAAAGAAAATGAATAAAATTATTTTGAGGAATGCGAGTTGACTGTGACCAAGACTTAAAGGAATATGGTGACTATGACGCATGAGGTCCGTAGAGCCATATTAGAGGGGGATAGTGACTATGGTGCAAGATATCCGTAGAGCTATTCTAGCCTAGTACTATGGTTTGTAACTTGATCAAGTGAACAGAGGGGTCGCATCAATGAGCAAACTTTACCTAAAATGTTATTTTTGAGGATATACATTATTTACATGTCATGACGTATAGTTTGAGGATTTGAAGCTAAATTTTACTTAAAGCTCTTTGACGATGATGTCTAAAGTTTAAAGTTTAAAGTTTACAATTTAAAGTTATTTTAAAGTTCTGATGTTGAAGTTTAAAATGTATTTATAGTATAGTTATTTTAATGCATGTTGATGTATATTTAGTACTTGTTATAAATATTTGAGCTTGCTGAGTTTTTAGACTTACTAGACCTAATTGTGTGAAGGTAAAAGTGACGTTGAGGCTTGAGGCGACAACGATTGAGGAGCCCGGGACCTAGAGCCTGCACTCCCGAGACCTATAGCTTCAGCAAAAGATTGTTATGTGAATTTTATCGGAAATTTTGAGTAATGTTTTATTGTTTTTGAAATAAAATCTTTGCGACGTTGAATTTTGAAATTCGTTGTTGAGTTAATTATTATTTTATCGCATTGTGACATTATGTTTGGAGTTTGAAAAAAAAAATTAAAAATTTTTCTAATAGTTTGGGTCGCTTCACCCGGACCGAGCCTTCGCCACCAGAACTGCGTATACATCATCGCCTGCATCGATGAAATCTAGTGATCCTAAAGGCCCAGGATGTAAATCCCAGGAATAGTAAATAGTACATAATACATGCACATGCAATAAAATAATTTTATTTAACATAAACTCATTTTGTCAACTCTTCAAATGAAAAAGTCGCCAAATAAAATCCTTCAAAAATTCCATTAACCTCAACGCAACCCATTTTCAAAATTAGAGGATTTATCATCAATGAAAATCCTTCAATCATTCTCCTTAACATCAAATAAACCATTAACCTCAAAAATATTTTAATTATTCCTCCATTTATTTTATGAAGTATGGCTCAGATATTTCCTGCAGTCATTAGTCAAGCAGCTTAAATAAGCTCATATGGATCCATTAATTTGTCGGGACACCCCTACTCGAAGGTCGACATTCACATGTCCGTAATCAGTCAAGTTGACGGGGCACTCCAACCCGTTGGTCGACATCCGCATGCCTGTAATAGTTTGGTGGGGAACCCCGACCCATCGGCCGACATCCACACACCCGTAATATTAGTCATAACTTTGCCACAAATCATTTAAAACCTCAAAATAATTTTTCCTGAAAAAAATGGCTTTTCCTCGGTTAAACTCAATAAGATTTTTTCAAAACTTACGGCTCATGTTTCCCAAAGGGCACAAAAACTCCTTCTCTTTTCTATTTTGGAAACACACGCCTTTTGCTAAAAAGCACCCTAAAATTTTCTTTTCCTTTTTTTTTTAAAAAAAGAACCTTGTTGGTTGCTGTACTCACACCCAAGCCGTTTAAGAATCATGCAGCCAACCCCACCTTCTCCATGGAAGTTTCACGTGATACTCACACACCCAATAGTTGATCAAAACTCTCCTACCCCCAACAGGAGATACACGCACGCTGCCCGGGAGGAAGGAACCAATGCAGACGCCTTAAATTTCACATCATACACACCCATGAAGAGATCGACAGCACATGAATGTTCTGTTTGCAAATAAGAGATGCACGTAGATTTTCAGAAAATTTCAGTGCCAAAGCCTTAAATCTCACAAAAGAATTCTTCCAGAAAATTTATTTTTTACAAGCACCGACGCACCTAGAAAGCTCATGATCCCAGTCCAACATAAACGCACACATAATATGTTTCCAAATCACAAAGGACAAAATAAACGTGCACAACCAAAGAAAACAAAAGACAGAACCTTCACATTATATGAATTCATCGATGAAGAAAGGAACGTGATTTACTTGCCTCAAACATAGGTGATCGAAAGGCTATTTCCGACGAGGGAAACAACACGAACGGAACTGAAAAATTATTCCTTCCAAGACCAAGGTTCCGGCTGCCTCTCAAGCTCACCGAACATCAGCCCTCTTTCTTAATTTTTGTGAATACTAGGGGTAGCGTTTAGGAGAAAACTCTTATATTTAAAAATTTAGGTTTTAAAAGTTCTATTTAAAATTGAGATTTAAAAAGTGTTAAAACAATTTAAAATTAATATTACGACTCTTAAATGTGCCCATAAACTTTTAAAAGTGTTAATATTTAAAGGAATTTGAAAAGCGCACATTAAATTAGCGGTATAAATAATAACGAAAATCTCAAAAGCGCTCTTAAATTTAGAGGGTAAAAGAATTAAAATAATTGGACTTAAATCCGCCACAATCTTCTATCAAATATTTTTAAAACATTTTTCCTTCTCAGAAGTGCTAATTAAATAAATTTTCAAAATATCCGTTATCGAAATCGGACGTTTTCCTCTAGAAATCTCCTCTCGAATCAAAATCCTGATTCTAGTTATATGAACGTCAACGTTACAAAAATTTATAAGAAAATTAATAATGACGACATTAAAAATAAATTTTATCTATTATTTAATTGTTTTGTTGGTCTATATGGCTATCTCGAATTTTTTAGCGTCACATGAAACACTCGATCAAACCCTTGGGGCTCCACTAGCTGAAGCACCACCTGAGCCAGCTGTACCTAGGTAACCTGAATGGCAACAAAAACAACCAAACAGCCCCGAAGGGACATGGGTCAAACCCTAGTACGGGAAACACAATAACACAGAAAGCATAGGATGTATGATATATGCAACGTGCTATGCAAATGCATGTCTAGTATCAAAACATCGGATAACAAACCGGAAGCCAAACAAACGATCATAAAAATCTATGGCAATGAAAACGAGCGCTACCCGACCGACCGCACGGAATGCCAAGTGTAATGCAACCACCCGCCACCATCTATCTAGGCCACTACAGCTAAGGGGGCGAGAGCGACTCATTGCATCCTCAGTGCACTCCATCGTGAGTGTGTATTCCAACACCACCTCACGAGAGCAAAACTCAAGCAGGGGAACTGATCACGGCTAACAATAGATCATAGGGCGCAATATGATCCGCAGATACATATAATGCTATGACATGCTCAACATATCCGCAGACAACAAAAAAAATCAGGAAACATATCATGTAACCGTACAGAGCACATACGCATACTCTACGAAAGTTGTAGATTACCAGTTCCGATCCGTACCTCAATTCCTGCTCAACAGTACCTCAAACAGATCGTGCACTTTGATAAAAAAATAGCTCTGTCCAGACGTCTACTGCTTCCCAGCTCTCATTGTGAGGAATATAAAGTGTTAATTTGGTAATTTATTAGTTAATCAGATCTGGGCGAGGATTAGCTAATAGAGAAGTTAACCATCGGGTTTTCAGATTTGAAGGATTTGGTTTTGTTATTGGTGATTTTTTGATTTTCAGATTTGAGGTAGAACAGATCAGATGTGGACTGTTGGTCGCTATAGTGTGGCTTGGAATAGATCGGATTTGTGCTAGTGGATTCGGGAATGATTTAATTTAATATCGCGTGCGTTTGGTTTAGTGAGAATAAGATTTGAGATGTTCCTCGGGTGTTTGAGTGATTGCCTTGAAAGGAAGTAAAACGATGTCGTTTTGAGTATAAGTGATACGGTTTTGATGATAGTCAGATTTGGGTAGAGAAATCTGTTCAGGGAGAGTGAGCAGATGTGCGCGTCTATTTGGGAAGTCAAGTGTTGGTCAAAGTTACTGTGTGGACCGGTCGGTTCGTGAGTTGGTGTAGACCGGTTCGGTCTAATGATTTCAGATTTGACCAGATCTGGATTTTCGTGAGTGGGTCTTTTATGCGAGATCTGTCTTGAGTGGGACCCCTATGCTACGTTGTTTTGATTAGTAGCGTGATGTCGTTTGATGTTGGTGCGCTAGTATTGTTAGAGTAGATGCCCAACTAGCCAACTTGTGGCGTGTGGGTTTTCATTGACTCTTGTACCAACGATCTTTATATATGATATTCGCATTCTTTTATATGGCATTCTTTACTTTCATTATGTGTGTAATGATTTACAATTGTGTTGAGTAAAGACCTAGATTACACTAAAGCGTATGTTAGATGTGATAGTGGGTATGACGGCTATCATGAAACACATCTAATAGTCGCTGTGTATTCTAAACATGTTCCTAGTCGATTGGGCCGTCAAAATGAGGATAAGGCAACTTTCGAGTAAGTGATTTCTTCTCGTTTTAAGCTTTGATGTAGAACTGGGTAGTGCTCTGTTGAGTTGAGGTAGTTGTTTTAGGCTACGGGGCTTTAAGCTGTAAGCTGCATGAACTTTGGTGTAAGCTGATTGTTAGATATCTTGATAGATTTGGGCTTGTAGGCATTTTTCCGTTGAGCTTTTGAGGAGCTTGTGAGTAGCAGACTTGAGCAGGCAGTTGGAGCTTTGTTCTGTGTGATCTGTCGAGGTAGAAACTGAGATTGGAGGTGCGAATTGAGCTTATTTAAACAGCTTTGGTCATAAGCATGTGAATATTCCAGCATGATCTGAATGCTGAGATTGGGTGTTACGTGAACAGACTTGACTTGGCTGTTATGTGATTTATTTGTTCTGTTACGTTGAATTGTGCATGTGAGAATTGATATTCCTGGCATTCATGCATATATATTGAGCCTGATGATTGATTGATGACCCGAGTCGAGCTAGCATTGTGATCGGCCGGCTTAGTTGTCGTGCCTGAAAGGTCAAATGCTATCATCGGAGTGGTGGCAGGCTGAGTTGTTGCGCCTGAAGACCACCGAGCTGTGATGGTCGATGACCCAAATATCATGGACCGATGATTTCCACCGGTTGATTGGCTGTGCGTGGTGTTTGAGGCTCAATTGAGATTTGCCAGCTGAGTTGTTGGCCTAGATGATCGATTTTCCTTGACAGCATCATGCATATCATGATGTGAATATTGCATGTTTTATGATTTGTTGTTTTATTAGTGCTGTTCGTACTGAGGTTTTGTGTGAGGAATCAGAAATTGGTTTGTGATTAATCGTGGTGATTTGGAATTAATCGCATGAATTTTGAAGGTTTTGCGAGTGAAATCTGATTCCCCATTGAATTTTAGACTTTGCGCTATTGCTTAGAAAACCAGTCGTAGGGAATTTTGGTAGTCAACGCGGGTCAACAGTACTGTAGCTCTCAGCTGGTGAATTTTTGATCAGTAGAGATGACGTAAGCGTGACGCGTTGTTATCTGCTGGCAGTAGTTGCATTAGAAGGAGCGACCATTCGATGGTTTGAGGAACAAGTCGCGAGATATCTGTCGACAGATAGGATGACGTATGCTGTGCGACGTCTTTTTGATAAATTGAAACGCTGCGTTTTGAGTGTTGCGTCTGCTACCAGTCGCGAGAGAATTGTTGTTAGGAATGCGTTGCGGCTGGGTGACCAGCTGTTGGCAGCAATGCTTGCGTCACCGTTACGGCGTCGTTTAGATTAGTTGACGCGTCGTCGTTTTGGCTTGTTATGCGTAACCAGTCGACTGATGGGTTTTTGTAGAGATCTGTTACCAGCTTTTGGTTGCTTCACGAGAGATAGCTATTGTCAGCTGGTGAAGCTTTGCGACGTCGTTTGAGTTAGTTGGAACGGTGTCGTTTTGATGTTCTTTTGAGAATACAACGACTGGTTGTTGCGACTGTTTTTGTTGAGAGCAAAAGCTGGTTACTGTTATAAGATTTCTACTGTAGCATTTCTCAACGACTAAATTAGAGGAACAGCAGCTGGTGGATTTAGAGATATATATAGAAGTGTTGATCGACACTTAGAATTATTTTGAACCTGATATTTCTTATCTCCTTTCCCAAACCCTTGACTAGCTACTGTTCACCGTGACCTATTTCAGTCGATTGCCGCCGTTCTCCGCCGATGATTTGAGTGATTTTGGTGGCGCTGGATTCGTTGTGAGTTGCTCTTTCTATTGCTATCTGATGGTCCCAGAAATAGGATCACTAAGTAAATAGGAGTTCAGAAGGGGGGGGGGGGTTGAATGAACTCCTTTGGATTTTTGAAATCTTATAAAATGTTTTACAACACGGCTTGACTTATGTTCGAGTTACCAGACTTAAGATATCTCAGTTTTATGCCAGTTTCTCGGTTAACTTGAAAAGTGCGGAATAAACCGATTCACTTGTGAACAGTAAATAATAAGCAATATTTAAATGCGTAAAGTAGCAAAGAGATCAGGATTTATTTCTGAAAGTTCGGACTTCAATGTCCTAAGTCTCCCCATCTTCCTCCTCGGAAGGTATCACTAGAAGATTTGTTGATTACAGGCCTTCTGCAACCAACCGATCATACAAGCAGCACTTGTATGAACTCCTAGACACTCCACTAACTTCCACGCAGACACATCTGCTGGTTTTTATACAACACTTGAGAGTTATTCGAACTTATTCACAAAGACAGTTCGTTACAGACTCAATAGGATATGACAATGAATACACGATATGAGTACTGTAAAATTCTCTGGTTTCTAAAACAAAGAAACTCAATGATTCAACAGGATGAACCAGAGAATGGACTCGAAGGATTTATCTATCAAAAATCAACACTTGAATGTTCTTCGAGCCTTGTGAGTTTTTTGAGTGATTTCAACAAAGTGTAAGCTCTAGAGAAGGTTTAACAGCGTGACCGCAATAGATTAATGGCGAAAGATGATTTCTTCAATCCAGCTTCTTGTATTTATAGGCTTCGATTGCAACGGTCATAAATTCTTCAAAGGAAAATAAATCCCATTTGAATCACTGTCAAATTATACGCCGTAATTCCTGATCCACTACAAGGCAAATTGCTCACTGACAGAGCCAATTGTCTTCTTTCCATTTCTGTACAAACAAAGAAAAACGGCCTCTGTACATCGTACTATTTACCCAAAATAGTACCTATATTTTCTCCTTAATTCTAGGCAATAGTACGATCCTGATGATCTTTTCCATTTGAGTATATGATCGTATTTGAATCGATTAAGCTTGCGCTTGAAATTACTATGATAATCAGCACTTCCTTCGTCAACGTTGTTAGTGATACTACGACTGGAAACACACTTGAAAGAATTCAACTGCTGACACAAGTGTGTTTTTCCATCGACTGGTCCTTTGTAAAACCAACCAACTGATTTTCTGGTGCGAGGGCAAGACGTTGTCGTATCAACTTATTTAAGCGACATCGTTTTGCTATCATCAAGTATCACCTGCTGATTAATATACACTGTAGCCATCTGCTGGAACTAAAACAACTGTAGCTACCTGCTGATTTTCTTTAACGAAATCATCTGCTGAAAGCAAAACTCCATCGGCTGAATCCTAGCGGTACCCCAAAACGCTGTCGTTCCAACTTATCTAAACGCTGTCGTTTTGCATCCTCAAACGGAATATCCAAATGCAACTGCTGATTCTCTTCCAGAACTCTTCCTGCTGCTTACCCTGACTTGAT
>KV007844.1:26718-37837 GCA_001598015.1 Dorcoceras hygrometricum
GAATTCCAACGAATAGTCCAACTGCTGAAATGCACCCCGTCGACTGAAAACGATCTCCTGTTAAATTCTTGTCTTATTTTGTTATCACCAAAACTAATAAATTTTGTCCTAACAATTTCCCCCTTTTTGGTGATGACAAAACTTCAGCAGCCGAGATAAGAAGATATGCAGAAATAAATTGCACACGAACTTCTGGTAATCAGACTTTCATTAATCATAGAAATTGTACATAAGAGTTGTACAAAAATTTCAATTTCTATGCTACTGTCTTCTTCCTCTCTTATACGAACCACTCCTGATGAGTCTTCTTTCTCTTCTTTCTCTGGCTCTTTCTCTTTCCAGCCTATCAGACTCTCGTCTATCTGCTTCAATGACTCTTTCCGCAGCCTCTTCAATACTGATAACTTGTCCACTCTCTATTATGTGTCTTCGCTCCTGTTCGGCTCTCTCTGTAAAATTTCCAGTCGTTGGTGGAAACGTTTGTGTTCTCACAGTACTAGGGCGGCTGCTGCTGCCTATTTCCCCCTTTTTGTCATTACCATCCCGGTTAAGACCATCCACTAGTAGTCCCAGCTGGGTGGTAAGTATAATATGATTGGCCTGAGCCTGCCTTTGAAATTCGAAAAGCTGGTGGAAGATAGCTTCTTGGTGGCCTCAACATCTCTTTTAACACGCTCCAAGTTCGTGGCTATAGCATCCACCTTGGCATTCAGCTCTTTCACTTCCCTTTGCATGTCAATTTGGTCAATAGAAGCAGCGGTAATCTGAGTATGCAACTGCCTGTGAGATGATTTAATTTCCAGTGACAAGAGAGTTCTTTGATCATTAGAATCATTTCGCAACGCCCCAATCCATCTGTCTTGTGCGTCAAAGAGTGCGGTGAACTTCTTCTCATTGTCACGGAGGTGCATAAGAATGGTGTCTTTAAGCGCAGCACCATCATCTCTATTGCTGATTTGATCAAGTGACGCTTGCAGCTGGTTTAACGCTCTTGTGATGTCGATAGAGACAGTAGAAGAAACTGGTAAAGAGAAAGCAGGAACAGTGGTAGCAGTATCTGTCTCATCAAAATTCATAGAAGAAGAACTGTCGACAGAGATTGGAGAGGACTGGCGCTGATCTAACGATAACTGTACACTCGGAACAACTAACTGAGCAATAGATCTCTGTTCACCACGTAACGCTGTTATGTCCAAAGCAATAGAACCCACAAGATTTCTAATATCCTCCATATTCACACTGCTAAAGTAGACTGTAATTAACAAACACTGTACAAAATTCAGATACCCGTAAAGCAAAAACTGGAGACAGTCGAGAGCCGTCGTTCCAACTTATCTAAACGCTGTCGTTTTGCATCCTCAAACGGAATATCCAAATGCAACTGCTGATTCTCTTCCAGAACTCTTCCTGCTGATTACCCTGACTTGATCAACTGCTGATATGAAAACGTATATCTCAACGACGTCGTTCCAACTTACTCGAACGGTGTCGTTTTGCAATCTTTAGCGAAACACGCTAATACTAAAATTCTTATGTGCAAATCTAATACACCTGCTGATATCAAACCATCGACTGATTGCAAACCATCTGCTGAATTCCAACGAATAGTTCAACTGCTGAAATACACCACGTCGACTGAAAATGATCTCCTGTAATTCTTGTCTTATTTTGTTATCACCAAAACTAATAAATTTTGTCCTAACAATTTCCCCCTTTTTGGTGATGACAAAACTTCAGCAGCCAATATATATGCAAACGTAAATAACACATGAACTGCTGAATTCAAATTCCATTAACTGAGAGAAAAAGTACAAAAGATTTGTACAAGTGATCAAAATCCTCTTCTCCTTTTAAAAGAACTACTCCTGCTGAGTCTTCTCTCTCTCTTTTCCCTAGCTCTTTCTCTTTCAAGTCTATCAGACTCCCTTCTATCTGCTTCACGTACAAATTCCACCGCCTGTTCTACACTGAGAACTTGATTTCTATCCACAATAGTCGTTGTTCGAATGCCACCACTGCCTTGGTCACCAGGAGATGGTTGAGGAGTAGGCAAAGGGCGGCGTTCGATGCGAACAGGAGTAGGATTAGGTCCTCGGCTGCTATCTCCTTCACCCTTTCTGTCATTACCATCCCGGTTAAGACCATCCACGAGTACTCCCAGCTGGGTGGTAAGTATAATATGATTGGCCTGAGCCTGCCTTTGAAATTCGAAAAGCTGGTGGAAGATAGCTTCCCTGGTGGCCTCAGCATCTCTTTTAACACGCTCCAAGTTTGTGGCTTTGCATGTCAATCTGGTCAATAGTAGCAACGGTAATCTGAGTGTGCAACTTCCTGTGAGATGAATTAATTTCCAGTGACAAGAGATTTCTTTGATCATTAGAATCATTTCGCAACGCCCCAATCCATCTATCTTGTGCGTCAAAGCGTGCGGTGAACTTCTTCTCAATGTCGCGGAGGTGCATAAGAATGGTGTCTTTAAGCGCAGCACCATCATCTCTATTGCTGATTTTATCAAGTGACGCTTGCAGCTGGTTTCACGCTCTTGTGATATCGGTAGAGACAGTAGAAGAAACTGGTAGAGAGAAAGCAGGAACAGGGGTAGCAATGTCTGTCTCATCAAAATGCATAGAAGTGTCATCTGGAAAGATCGGAGAAGATTGATGCGGAGCTGATGGTAACTGAGCACTTGGAACAGCAAGAACCGAACTCTGTACATTTCTCAGAACGGTTCTTTCCAGAGCAATAGAACCCACAAGATTTCTAATATCCTCCATATTCACACTGCTAAAGAGACTGTAATTAACAAACACTATACAAAATTCTGATACCCGTAAAGAAAAAACTGGAGATTGGCGAGGAGAAACTCGATAAACTGGTTCAATCACTGATACAAACCCGCAAAACTGAAGTGAGCCAACTGGTAGAAGTCTTCTTGAAGCACAAAAATCAACAACCTCTAAACAAATGTCAGCCCATCTCTTCGTCAATGTTTTATAGAAAATATTCACTGGTGGAAGAGTGTCATCATACTGGCGCTGGCTAGAAACCTCAACAGTAGTGTATGCAGGAATAGCTCTGTGACTACCCAAGCGACCTTCAAACACCATTGAGCAGCAAGGCCTATCCCATCGAAGACCGTGTAACATTGATTGCTGCTTGAGTTCCTCCAAGAAAGAACAAAGAAGATCGGAAAGCATATCAATAACTTTGAGGTGAACCGCCGAATCTCCTTCGCCGGGTAAATAATTTGCTATCCACCCGTCCAAATATTTTCTCAGTAGCACTGCTCTATACTTCAAAAGTATGTACATTTTGCGTTGAAGTGCCACTCCGGTGGATTCTGCCTCTGCCCAATACAAAACTTGTTTCTCCTTAGGAAAATAGGATTCATCGATTTGAAAATTTGCCAACCTACTCAAACTGAATGAATGAAATACCTTTGCCACTTCATCGATTATCTTCTCACGAAGCTGTATAAGAATCTCTATATCTGCACAAATTTAAGAGCAATGTTCTTTCGGGGGCTTACCCTTGGCCAGATCTTTCAGGACTAGAAGCTCCTTTCCTTTCTCTTCAGGGTGAATCTTTGGAAGAGTTGCCTTGTACCAATCTCCTTCCTCAACCCCTGGAATATACACTGTGCACCACGAACGATTTTTGTAATTGCTACTTCAGCCGAAGGCAGTGGAAGTTCAGCTGGAATACTCATTATGATTTCGTCCAACGGCATTGCCTCATCAGCATCAAACCACTCATAAGCAAACTTATCATCATCATTTAGCTCCATATCCGCTTGTTCGTCCATAGTATACTCCGGCTGGGAGAAAGCTACTTGAACACCCTCAGCTATTCCAATTTTCCTCTCAACCTCTATCTCTTCATCAGTGTCAGGAGGAGTAGTAACTGGTCGCTCTGCATCCCATCTAGCAATAAGTTCCTCATGAGAAAGATCGAACCAATGTCGCTCGTAAATAGATACGGTTGAAAGACCTGTAACAGAAGAACCACGAATATCTAATTCTTCAACTTGTTCTTCCTCAGTGGATGCTGACTGTATAGTCTCTGAGAGCACCTGCTGAATGATAGTGTCCACATCATCAGCATTAGAAACCTCATTATTCTCAACGTTAGCAATGACTGGCTCAACAACAGGTACATCAGCCTTCTCGCTAATATCTTCTGCTGTTTCTTCAGCAGCACCTTCAGCAGCAGGTTCTCCAAAGATAATTCAACCGCTGGTTGTTCTTCCACTTGCTCACCGACTGGTTCTTGTCCACCAGCCGTAGGAGCAACCTCATCAGCTGGGTGCGCTTCAACAATTTTTGCCTGCTGGTCCTCAACCATAGGCTCTACAGCTGGTGTAGCAGGAATAGTTTGTATAGGAATGGCTTCCTGGGCCACCACAACCATCTCCAAGGCCGATTGAGAAGAGCTTGATTTCTTCTTTAAAGATCTCTTCTTCTTGACCACTGGTGCTTCCACCGGAACAGCAACTGGTCTTTTCTTTGATGCCCCTGGATTCTTTGGTGCTTGCTTCACCGGTGAGGCATCAGCGGCTTCCTGGGTGCTTTCTTTATCAGTGACATAGATATAGCGATGCACCATCTTCGCTGTCAGTATTTTGGAGACTGGAAACTTCGAAGATTCACCCAAGTTCAAATTAGGAATGTATTCCAGCAATAGACTTATTTGGACTAGCAAACCCTTGGCTTGCTTAGCCCCGGGAGTTACCATTTTCTTAAAGATGTTGAACAAAACACTAGCCCAGTTCATCTTTATACCACAGACCACTGCTGTTAACAATGCAAACTTCTCCACTGTGGGAGCATTGAATGACCCTGCTTTAACTGAAATAGACTTTGCCATTATATCACACAGTAGGCGATATTCTATCTTCATCTGCCCCTTTCGCCCAGACAAATTTACCGGCTCTCCTGATAGTGAAACGATGCTCCGAGCATCATAAATTTTATCCTTGGGCATCTCCGATAACTCCGATAGCCCATCCACTGGCAACTCAAACGTCTCCGCAAACCATTTCTCTGAGATTTCTACCAACTGTCCCCCCACTGAACTGATAATCACCCCATCGCGAACTGACGCGTTCTCAAAGAAGTCAACCAAGGCAGTTTCATAAACAACTTCCGGACAACCCAGGAATCCCTCAAGACCAGAGGCGATTAGAGCTTGAAACATTGAAACCATACCTAGATCTTTCATGGTGAGAACAGATTCAAAATCAACATGCTAAGAGTTGCTATAGAACGAAGACGCCATTTCTGATTGTAGATTGTCGAAGAGAACGCCTGTAAAATCTTTGCAGTAGAGAGTATTCGCAAGAGAGAAATACGAGAGAAGGCAAATATGCAAAGTAAAAGAGAATGAAGAGACACACGCGGTAAATAAGTAAAGAATGCGAAGAGTTTTTGAAGAGAGAAGATTTCGATGTGACATATCGCATGGTAACAACACGTGTCAACCATCCGTTAGCGCGTACACTGTTGGAAATGATTTGAAAAATTTTCAAATTATTTTAATCGTACGGGTGAAAATATTTTCCAAAAGTTTAACCGAATAAAATACAAAAATAAATAGATTCGTGCCAATGTTATAACGTCACAACTGGTGCAGTAAATGTAAGAACATTACTGCTGGTTTAATATTTCGTTGAGGGTGACAGGAGCTGGTCACATATAAGCATCAGCAGTATACATGCAACAACTGAATATGTCCAGGCGTAGCATGTTCTGCTGACGTCGCGCTTATTAAATCAGCTCCTGGTTCCCCCTACGACCGATACATACCTGGGGACTGGTACCTTGTGACTGGTATTCTCCAACGTAGGTTGCTTCCTTCGACTGGTTGTCAATTGTTCCCCCTGAACAAGTGACTTGCAGCTGAGATATGCAGCAGCTTTCAATCTGCAAATTTGTTAGCGCACAGACAAATTATGGCAATTCAAGGATACCTAATATGTTTCTAAAATAAGAAAACTTAGCGTCTGGTAGAGGCTTTGTGAAGATGTCAGCAACTTGTTGCTCAGTCGACACGTACTCTAACCGGACATCTTTCTTCATCACATGGTCTCTTATGAAATGATGCCTGATATCGATGTGCTTGGTCCTTGAATGCAGCACAGGGTTCTGGGTGATCGCAATTGCTGAGGTGTTGTCACAGAGAATAGGAGATTCGGAAGCATCAATGCCATAATCCTTCAATTGATGTTGAATCCAGAGGATTTGAGCGCAACAGCTGCCAGCAGCAAGATACTCTGCTTCGACTGTTGATGTGGCAATTGATGTCTGCTTCTTACTAAATCAGGAGATCAGTCGATCCCCTAAGAATTGACACGTTCCACTTGTGCTCTTGCGATCAATCCTGCAACCTGCGTAATCTGCATCACTGTACCCAATTAGTTGAAAGCCGGAGTCTTTGGGATACCAAAGACCCACGTTAGGAGTACCCTTCAAATTATTCAATATTCGCTTTACAGCAATGTAATGCGATTATTTTGGCTCTGCTTGAAATCTAGCACACATACAGACAGCAAACATGATGTCTGGTCTGCTAGCAGTCAAATATAGCAAAGAGCCTATAATACCGCGATACAAAGATACCTCAATGGTAGTTCCAGCTTCATCTTTATCTATCTTGATGGTGGAGCTCATGGGAGTCGCTGCTGCTGAACTGTTTTCCATTCCAAATTTCTTCAGCAGTTCTTTAGTATACTTCGCCTGGTTAATGAAAATTCCATTTTCCAGCTGGCGAACTTGTAAGCCCAAGAAGAATGTTAGCTCCCCCATCATGCTCATATCGAATTTATCCTGCATTAACTTAGAAAATTTCTTGCACAGTTTGGGGTTAGTTGACCCAAAAATAATATCGCCAACGTAAATTTGAACAAGTAAGACATGGTCATCCTTAACAAATTTAAACAATGTCTTATCAACTGTGCCTAATGTGAATTGATGCTCAAGTAAGAATTTTGTGAGTGTATCATACCAAGCTCTGGGTGCTTGTTTCAACCCATATAGAGCTTGTTAGAACAATATTTATTAAGTTTTGGTGATAACAAAAAGACAAAATGGATTGATCGATCAGTTGTCGCTTTCAACAAGTGCTATTTTATCAGTTGGAGTTTTTCATGAAGAGATCAGCAGTTGATTAGTTGGAGGAGTGCTAAACGACGGCGTCTTGATAAGGTGGAACGACGTCATTGGTATGAACAGTTACAGTTCAGCAGATACCTTCTTGAAGAGCTACAGCAGTTATTCGTGAAGATTCAGCAGATGGTATTCGATTTGAGTTCTATCGTGTTTTGCTAAGAAGTGTCAACGACAGCGTTTTGATAAGTTGGAACGACGTCGTGGAGTGCACTGTTTCGTATCAGCAGAAGAAATGTTCAGCAGACTCTTTGTTGAAGTAGTTCAGCAGTTGCTTAGTCTATTTGTTGAAGAAAGCTATACGACATCGTTTGATTTAGTTGGAACGACAGCGTTTGGATTGATTCAGCAGAAGCGTTTCTTTGTCAACCAGCAGATGCTCTACTTGTTGTTATCCAGCAGATGTATTTCGAAGATATCTAAATGGTGTCGCTTAAATAAGTTGACACGACATCGTTTTATTGCTAAAGGAATCAGCAGATGGAAAAACGCGTACGCTTATCAGCAGATGAATTCTTCTAAGCGTTTTTCCAGTCGAAGCTTTCAAACGAAGGTGAATATAAGTGCTGATGTTCAAAGTAATTTCAGGCGCAAGCTCAAAGTATTTCAAATACGATCGTTTGCTCTTAAAGAAAAGATTTGATTGGATCGTACAGGTTGCCTGGAATGAAGGAAACAATTTAGGTACTATTTTGGGTGAATAGTACAGTGTACAGTGGCCGTTTCTCTATGCTTGCACAAAAATGGAAAGAAGACAAATTGGCTCTGTGGATGAGCGTTTGACCTTGCAGTGGAGCAGAGATTACGGTGTACTATTTTGGCAGTAATTCAAACGGGATTTATTTCCTTTGGAGGATTTAATGTTACCGTTGCAGTCGAAGCCTATAAATATCAGCAGCGGCTTTGAAGAACATACCAATCGCTTATTATCCATTGCTGTAACGCTGCCAAAATTGAAACAGAGCTTTCTCTTCATTGATATTTCAAAAAGCTCAAGACTCGAAGAACATTTTGTTTTGATCTTCATTAGATAAACTTTCGAGTCAATCTTCTGGTTATTCATTTGTTAATATCAGAAGATATTTACAGTCTCTTGATTCGTGTTATCATTGATATATTTGATAGAGTCTGTAAACGAACTGTCTTTTAAGAAGTTCGTAAAACGTTCAAATCTTGTAATCACCAGCAGCGAAGTCTGCGTGAAGCGTTGTGAGGTGCTAGGAGTTCTCAAGGCTGTTGGCTTTGGGATCGGGTGCTTGTAGATTGTCTACTTGTATCAAAGTCTTCTAGTGATACCTTCCGAGGAGGAAGAAGGGGAGACGTAGGATATTTATATCCGAACTTCCAGAAACAAACTCTCGACTCAATCTTTTATTTACGCATTTATTTTGTGTTGCGCTTAGTTCATTGTTCACAAACCAATCGGTCTATTTCCGCACATATTTTGTTGGCTGAGAAGTTTGCTTATAACTGAGAATGCAAAAGTTTTTAAAGAACTTTGAAATAGAAAATCGAAGGAGTTCAATTCAACCCCCCCCCCTTCTGAACTCCTATTTACTTAGTGATCCTATTTCCCTTGTTTCAACCCATATAGAGCTTTATCCAGTTTGTAAACAAAATCTGGATTTGTATGATCTATGAAGCCAGGAGGTTGTGCAACATACACTTCCTCTGTCAAGACGCCATTAAGAAAAGCACTCTTGACATCCATCTGAAAGACTTTGAAGTCTTTATATGCAGCATATGCAAGGAACATACGTATGGCCTCTAATCTAGCTACTGGTGCAAATGTTTCATCAAAATCTATTCCTTCCATTTGTCTAAATCATTGTGCCACCAGTCTAGCCTTATTTCTTGTTACTACACCATCCTCATTCAGCTTATTCCTAAAGACCCATCGTGTGCCTATGACTGAATGATTCTTAGGTCTAGGTACAAGTTGCCATACTTTATTACGTTTAAATTGATTTAACTCGTCTTTCATAGCTTCTATACAACTTGGGTATGCTAAGGCCTCATCTATTACCGTAGGTTCTATATGCGAAAGAAAGGCAGCATCAAAATGATCATACTGAGATAGCTGGCCTCTTGTGCGAACAGGGGATTTGAAATTACCTATGACTTGCTCAGATGGATGATTTCTATTCCACCGAAGATCAAGTCCAGTGGGATTTGTTCTTTGTTGTTCCCCCTGTGTTGCTGGATGATTTGCAACTACTGGGCCAGCAGACGCCATTAAATGTGGAGACTCGCTAGCTTGTGCATCTTCTTCCTGCTGGTAGGAGGTGCTTGCTGTTGATTGACCAGCATGTGATCTCGATGTGCTTCCTACTGGTTCACCAGCTGGTGAACTCGATATCAATTGAAGTGGACTCGCGACTGGTTGTCCAGCTGGTGGACTTGACACAAATTGAAAATTGCTTGCAGCTGGTTGTCCAGTCGTTGGTTGAACGTCGTCTGATTGTATATTATCTTGATTCTTCGACGCTTCTCCTCCAGCAGTTGGCGCACTTGTAATACGATCCTGCGGCTGATCCACGTTAGTTAAATCAACAACAACTGGATTACCTGTTGGATCTTGTTGAATATTGTTGTGCATTGTGACCACTGTTGGTTGTTCTCCCTCAGCTGATTGTCTTTGTGGCACGTCGTCGTCTGATTCTTCAAGACTTGTTGACTCCACATTGATTTTACTAATGCTGACCTAGTACAGGAACAGATCTCAACTAGTGTGCCAGCTGCGGGGAGTGGAACAACTGCTGGACAAGAAGTTGCGCAAGAAGATTCTACAATATATCAATTTGTATCTGATCCAAATCTAGAACAACGGTCACATCAATTGGGATCAATATCAGCTTCAGATCCACAATCTTTCAAAGAAAATCATCAATTGATATCTGATGAAGCCATTCAACCAGACATCCAAGCAGAACAAGGAGCAAATCCAATCGGATCTAATCTCCGGTGGAATAGAATCATCCACCCGAGCAGATCATAGGTAACATTCATTCTCCTGTTCGCACACGAGGCCAGCTAATGAATGAGTACTTCAATTCAGCATTCATTTTGCATATAGAACCAAAGATGATAGAAGAAGCCTTAGCAGACCCGAGCTGGATAGATGCTATGCAAGATGAACTTAGCCAATTTAAGAGAAATAATGTATTGGAAGTTAGTTCTCGACCTACTAATCATTCAGTGATAGGAACTAAATGGATCTTTAGTAAAAAACTGAATGAGGATGGTGTAGTAACTAGAAACAAAGATAGAATGGTATCTCAAGGTTTTAGACAACTAGAAGGAATAGATTTTGATGAAACCTTCGCTCCAGTGGCCATATTAGAAGCCATCCGCATGTTTCTTGCATATGCTGCACATAAAGACTTCAAAGTCTTTCAAATGGATGTAAAGAGTGCCTTTCTTAATGGAATCTTAACTGAGGAAGTGTATGTTGCACAACCTCCTGGCTTCGTAAATCATACATATCCAAATCACGTTTATAAACTGGACAAAGCTCTATATGGGTTTAAGCAAGCACCCAGAGCTTGGTATGACACACTATCAAAATTTCTTCTCGATCATGATTTTGTGATAGGCACTATCGATAAGCCTTGTTTAAATTTATTAAAAATGATCATGTCCTGTTGGTACAGATATATGTTGATGATATTATCTTTGGGTCAACTAACCCCAAACTGTTCCAGAAATTTTCTAAGCTTATGCAGGATAAGTTCGAGATGAGCATGATGGGCGAGCTGATGTTCTTTTCGGGGTTTACACATTAGACAGCTTGAGAATGGGATCTTCATAATCAATCTAAATACACGAAAGAACTACTGAAGAAGTTTGTCATGGATAATTATTCAGCAGCAGCTACCCCGATGAGTGCTTCAATCAAATTAGACAAAGATGAAGCTGGAACTGCAATTGAGGTATCATTGTATCGAGGTATTATT
>KV007845.1:1871-13404 GCA_001598015.1 Dorcoceras hygrometricum
GATATTCCAACAAACTTGCCCTGAACGACCCTAATAACTTCATTTTCCCTAACAAAGGCAGCACTAAAGAACTGTTCCAAGTCTTGTTCATACAGAACAGAGGAGCATCCCAGAAAACCACGAAGACCTGTAGATTCTAGGGCTTTGAACATCTTCACCATGCCCTCCTCAGGAAAAGTCAGCACTGAGTCAAAGTTCACTTGAAGAGCGTTCGGAATCAAGGATGATGCCATCACTGTTGATTGATTGAACGAAGAAAAGCGTCGAAAAATCGAAGATAATCTGCACAGAAAACACTGAAAGCAAGAGATCTCGAGAGTAATTTAGCACAAGGTAAAAGTTAGAGAAAAACGAGAAGGCGTATATAATAGAAAGAATATGAAACGGTACGCGTAATTAGTATTGATGTGACGTTTCGCATGATGAAACGTGTCAATCATCCGATGGCGCGATCATTTTTTGAAAAGATTTGAATTGAATTTGAATTTTAACCACAAGGGGTAAAAAGTAAAAAAGAGCGCCATTATAACATTACGTCACAGCCTTAGATCTGTTTAATGTTCCAGCTGAGGTACTATCAGATCTGATTACATATAAGCATCAACTGTATATAAGTGAAATCTGAATAGATTCAGATCTCATGCATTCAGCTGACTCAGCACTTATTAATTCAGATCCGTTATTCCCCCTAAAGCTGAGGTTCTCCCAACGCAATAGTTTACCAAATCTGAAGTGTTCCTCGTTCCCCCTGAACAGAAGATCCAGATCTGAAGTAAACAAAAGCTGTTAAACCTGCAATTTGTTAGCGCAAAACAAATCAAGGCAATTCTAAGAGACCAAGAATGTTTCGAAAATACGAAAACTTAGCGTCTGGTAGAGGCTTTATGAAGATATCAGCAACTTGCTAATCTGTCGACGCATACTCCAGTCGGACGTCCTTCTTGAGCACGTGATCTCTTATGAAATGATGCCTAATGTCGATATGCTTTGTTCTGGAGTGCAGCACTGGATTCTGGGTGATAGCTATCGCACTGGTATTGTCACGAAAGATAGGCGCTTCAGAACATCAATGCCGTATTCCTTGAGCTGGTGTTGAATCCATAAGATCTGAGCACAGCAGCTTCCAGTCGCTAAATACTCTGCTTCAGCTGTGGCTGTAGCAATTGAAGTCTGCTTCTTAGTGAACCAGGAAATTAGTCGATCTCCCAAGAATTGACAAGTCCCACTTGTGCTTCGCCGATCAATCATGCATCCTACGTAATCTGCATCACTATAACCGATTAGTTGAAAACTAGAGTCTTTGGGATACCAAAGACCCACATTGGAAGTTCCTTTTAAATATTTTAAAATCCATTTTCAGCAATGTAATGCGATTGTTTGGGCTCAACTTGAAATCTAACACACATACAGACAGCAAACATGATGTCTGGTCTGCTAGCTGTTAAGTATAGCAATGAGCCAATTATACCACGATACAAAGATACCTCTATGGATGTTCCAGCTTCATCTTTGTCTAACTTGATTGAAGCACTCATCGGGGTAGTTGCTACTGAACAATTCTCCATTCCAAACTTCTTCAGAAGTTCTTTTGTGTATTTTGCTTGATTGATGAAGATTTCATTCTCAAGCTGTCTGACTTGTAAGCCCAGAAAGAACGTCAGCTCTCCCATCATGCTCATCTCAAATTTATCCTGCATTAACTTAGAAAAATTTTGGCACAGTTTGGGGTTAGTTGACCCAGATATAATATCATCAACATAAATATGTACCAATAAAACATGATCATTTTTAATAAATTTAAACAATGTCTTGTCGACAGTGCCTATAACAAACACATGCTCAATCAAAAATTTTGATAGTGTGTCATACCAAGCTCTGGGTGCTTGCTTAAACCCATATAGAACTTTATCCAGTTTATAGACGTGATCTGGATATGTATGATTAACGAAGCCAGGAGGTTGTGCAACATACAGTTTCTCAGTTAAGATGTCATTTAGAAAGGCACTCTTCACATCCATTTGAAAGACCTTGAAGTCTTTATATGCAGCATATGCAAGAAACATGCGAATGACTTCTAGTCTAGCTACTGGAGCAAAGGTCTCATCGAAATCTATTCCTTCTAATTGTCTAAAGCCTTGAGCTACCAGTCTAGCCTTATTTCTAATTACTATGTCATCCTCATTCAGTTTGTTCCTAAAGACCCATTTAGTTCCTATCATTGAATGATTAGTAGGTCGAGGAACTAATTGCCATACATTATTTCTTTTAAATTGACTAAGTTCATCTTGCATAGAATCTATCCAGCTTGGGTCTGCTAAGGCTTCTTCTATCAGCTTTGGTTCTATATGAGATATGAATGCTGAATTGAAATACTCATGCATAAGCTAGCCTCGTGTGCGAACATGAGAGTGAATGTTACCTATGATCTGCTCGGGTGGATGATTTCTATTCCACCGAAGGTCAGATCCGATTGGATTTGCTCCTTGTTCTGCTTGGATGTCTGGCTGAATTTCTTGATCTAGATTTCCTGATACCAATTGATGAGAACTTTGTTGTTCCAAATTTGGATTAGATGCCAATTGATAACTTTCGTTGATAGCTTGGGCATCTGAAGCTGGTCTGGATACTGATTGATGTAATGTAGGATCTGCTTGCGTATCCACTTGAGCAATAGTTGGTTCAGCACTGGCAGCTGGCGCGTAGTCAAGATCTGTTCCTGTACAGGATCAGCAATAGTAAAATCAATGACTTCAACATTACCTGTCAGATCTGCTTGCGCATTATCGTGTGGTGTGTCCAGTTTTGGTTGGGGATCAGCTGTGTATCTAATCTGTGCCACGTCATCAGTCGAATCGTCAAAGCTGGTTGACTCCAGACGTGAACACATGTTAAGGTAAAATTTATTAGTTTTGGCGATAACAAAAATGAGACAAGTACTGAATTCAAAAGTAACATCTGGACAGTCAATCAGTTGTAGTAATTAACAGTTACGCATAATTCAGATGTTGTGTCGACTATCACATATCGAGTTGATTTTCATAAGTCGTGACGTCATCCCAGTGTTTTGAAGTTTTCAGAAGTCATGACGTCATCCCAGTGTTTTGAAGTTTTCAGAAGTCATGACGTCATCCCAGTGTTTTGAAGTTTTCAGAAGTCGTAACACCATATCAGTGTATTGAAGAATTCAGAAGTCGTGACGTCATATAAGTGGATTGAAGAACTCTAAGTTTCGAGAGTTCTAAGACAAGCGTTGACATCTGAGTTGACTTTTGGGAAGTATTCAGAAATGAGTAGAATTAATTATTCAGAGATTCAGTCTTTGTTGTCAGGTTGTTGTTTCGAAACATATTTTGGATCAGTTCAGATTTCGGGAACAGTTATTCAGACGTAAGCTACAGTGGAAGATTTATTGTTTGAGCAAAGGGTATTCAGACTTGAGTAACAGATTTTGGTTCAGTTTCGAGTACTTCAGCTGTGAACAGTATCTATTCAGTTACCTCAGATCTCAATACTTCAGAAGTGGATGTATTCAGCTTTTGGATAAAGCTACTTTGAATTAGAAGTGACTTATAGGGAACGATTCAGATTTTGGGATATTTGTATATCGAAACAGTATCAGTTGTTACATTCAGATGTTGCTAGTACACAGTTATTTCTATACATTCATATGTGACAACTACGTTTACTCAAATCAGCGTTAAGATAGTCGTCTTCTTCAAGAAAGAAAGAACTGTGTTAACGAAAAGAGATTTCAGGCACAAACGACGAACCGATTCAAACAAGATCATATACTCAAATTGGAAAGAAACAATGGTTGCGATTGGATCATACAAATGCCGGAATTAAGGAGACAATGTCAGAGCAATTTTGGGCAATTGTACACAGTATACAGAGGACGTTATACGATGTTTACCCAAATACGGATATACGACAATTTGGCCCTGATGAATCGTAGATTACCATTTTGGTGGAGCAGAATATACGGTTGTACAATGAATCTATATTCAAGAAGGGATTTTGTTTCCTTAGGCGAAATTTAATGACCGTTGGAGACAAAGGGTATAAATAGCTGAAGATTCATATGATGAAGCGCTGGCTCACCTTCTGCTAATTCTCTCTGCTGTCTTTCACTCTCAACACTAACATATTGCTCACACAGCTACTGGATATTCTGATCGAAAATATATTCTAATTCCAGTATACCAAATCGAAGAACATTCAAGTTCTAGCCCTCATTGTTTTCAATCTTCGATTTATCTTCTGGTTCACTTGTTGAATCGTGTTTCATAGTATAGAAACCAGAAGATTTACAGTCTCAAATAGTTGTGTATTTCACCGTTTCATCATTTTCAGTCTGTAACGAACTGGCTTTGTGAAGCAGTTCAAAAAATCCCATTACTTTGTATTTAGCAGCTGCGTCTGCTTGTTGATTGGAGTTGCTAGGAGTTCACCTGGAGCGAGGCTCGGTGATTGGGTGTCTACGGTGTCTGTATTCATCAAACTCTTCTAGTGGAACCTTCCTGAAAAGGAAGAAGGGGATACGTAGGATTTGATATTCGAACTTCCACAAACAAACTCTTGACCCTATAATTTTACTTACTGCATTTATTTTCAGTATATCAATGTTCATTGGTTAATCGACTTCATTCCGCACATTCATTGTTAGTCGAGAGATCAGCATTTTAACTGAGATACCTTAAATCTGGCAACTCAGATTTAAGTTAAGCAAGGCGCTTGTAAAAACTGTTTTAAAGTTTCGAAAATTTAAAATCCCAAAGGAGTTCATTCAACCCCCCCTTCTGAACTCCTAAGGCTGTTTTTCGATCCTATTGATCCTATCAATTGATATCAGAGCCTGCGCTATCTCAGTATTGAACATTATGTTATTTGTGATTTATATATTTCAAAATGTCTGCCTCTCACAACAATATTCTTATGTTTTCTAAGGAGGACTATGATGACTGGAAGATCAGAATGCAAGCGCACATGGCTGCTCAAGACGATGACATGTGGTCAGTCATCACTGATGGTCCAATGAAATTAATGAAGATAAACATAGCATTCAGACGAGTGATGGTGCACCAGAATATGTGGAAAAGAGGAGACACGAGTATACCAATGAGGATAAAAGGAAGGCGAACTTGGACAATGTGACCAGGGATATCCTTTACAAGACGGTGGACAAAAATATGTTCAGCAAAATCAAAACATGTACCACTGCCAAGGAAATCTGGGAGAAGCTAATACAAATCTGTGAGGGCAATGATGAAACGAAAGAGAACAAGCTTACAGTGGACCAGCAGAAATATGAATCAATTAAGATGAAAGATGGAGAAACCATGGCGGAGTTTGACGAACGTTTTAGTTCGGTGGTAATTGAATTGACAAGCTTGGGAAATGAGTACAGCAACAGAGAGCTGGCACTCAAAGTGATGAGAGCATTGCCAAGGGAATGGGATGTTAAGACGATGGCCATGCGCGAATCCAAAGATCTGAATAAGCTAGAATTGCATGACCTCTTTGCAAATCTTAAAGCCTACGAGTTTGAATTGGAAACCAGATCTGAGGCCCCGTCAACTTCACAACCACAATGTCAGGCCTCGTGCTCACATCAGAGATAAAACACGTAAAAACAAGCGGAAGCAACTAAAAAACGGGTAAAATTTGTGCTTTTGGCCTGACTGAAAGATAACATATTTTAAAATATGGTAATACTCAAAATGTATCCTGTTTAAACCAACAAAGGGCTACAAGCCACAGAAATACAGTACAGAAAACATGCATCAAGTACCTGACAACAACCACAACTGAATACAACAGAGCACAGGGCATCCCCTGGCTAAGTACTGATACATATATATATACTATACTAACTGGGACACTCTAACCACCTCCTGGGGAACCTCCAGCCGAAGCCCCAGAGGGACATGTGGTCAAACCCCAGTACGGAGAGCAACTATAAATCAGCAATGAACAGCAAAGATAAAATTCAGATGCTATGCATGAAGTACGGGACAACAGTCGAAGCCTACAATTGAAGAAGGGAGCCAAATAACTCAAACATAGCTCAACGAAATCTGCAAAGGATATGTGGCCACAGTGTGTGTAGGACATGTGGGCGCTACCCACTCACCCCTACTCGCACACCCTTACCAGATGCATCAACAGCTCAACCTGCCGTTGCCCATCTCATGAACTGTGGTAGTTAACCACTTGGCGCATGAGGGCTAACAGATCCCAGCAGGGAGATGAGAGTGCGGTATTGCCGCTCGTCCTCGCATCCTGGTAAGAGAACAGAGCAACAACAACAAGGCATGGCTGCAACAACTGAATGGAATATGCGTGTATGCAACATCTAACAAAACAGATAGCATAAAACATATGCAACATCAATCATACACGGAAATTCACACAACAGCAACCTCACAATTTATACAAGCCATAACCACGCTGAATTACAAGCTCCAAATCCGTACCTCGATATTCTGTGCAATAATTACTACAAACGGGGTCCTGAGAAATCTGGACTGCAACCTACTAAACAACACACATAATTCTCAGGGACGCTAAAACAGAATCACAAACTGGGATCTACACTCAACCAGCGATAATCCTACCTTCCTAACTCAACAGGAAGCTCAAATCAAAGCCTAAGGTAAGATCTTATCAATTAATCGAAGCGCTACCTGAAACAGCAAACGCACGGCTACTGGTGCTGCTTCGCGATCCTACTTCCAGCCTACCACATCTTCCAAAAGTGGTATCAATCGGAAGAGCAACTCTTAAGGAGTGCAGCGCCACCGGTCTTGCTCAAAACAGAGACGGGAAACGATGGGAATCGACGGAGAAAAGCTACAGTGAACAGTGCTTAGGGTTCACGACAGAGAACGATAATATGGGAAAATATTCTAAGTATGGGATCTCATGTCAAATCGAAGACCAAGTCTTCTAATAAATACACTACTCAACGGCTGGTAGCAGCAGGAACAGATTCCCTCAACAAAACAGTCGTCATCGCTGTTATATCAACCAGCAGTTGTATCTCTCAACAACGCTAAGGCTAAACGGCGTCGCACCAACTTAACCAAACGACGTCGCAGAGGAACACGTCACCTTGCTATCAACAGCTGATCAACAAACCAGCAGCTGCAACGCTTCAGATCTCTCAACAGTAGATGCCTAATATAACCAGCAGATGATACAAAGCGCTCCACTCAAAACGCTGTCGTTCCAAATTAACTAAATGACGTTGTTTTGATACCCACTAAGAAACACGCTAACAAAACCAACAGCTGGTTCCTGTTCACAAAACATCGTCGCTTCAGTGTGAGGGACACGTCACTCGCTAGCCACTGCTGATCGCTATCCAACAGCTTATCACTCGCAACAGCTGGTCTCTCGCAATAGATGGATACTCGCTAATACACCAGCGACTGAAATCCACATCAGCATTGCTGCTGCTTCCTACCAAAACGCAATGACTGAAATCTAACGAAGCACTTCTGCTCCAACTGATTCCTACTACTACTGCTGATACCTTTCCAACTGCTGATTCCAACACTTAGGCAAATTCGATGACTTCCACACACACATCTACTACCAGCTGGTTTCAACCCAAGCAACACCTGATTGAGAAAACACAGGTCTCACTTAAGGCACTTGCTGCAACATCTGAACAGTGCTCTCCAAGCACGAGCAAATCCGCAGAACAACTCAGCAACGACGTCATGTTCCTCTTCGTTAAGAAGTTTGTGAAATTCATGAGAAAATCCTACAACCCTTATTTCTCTTACAATAATGCACATAAATATGATAAGGTTATCACTGACCAAAATTTTTTTAACTGTGGCCGTCCAGGGCACTTTGCTGCTGATTGCAACAGGCCCAAGAAAAAGAGGACAAATTCAAGAGGGATGAGAAGAAAGAAGATAGATCCAAGGAAAGATCAAAGGACCGAAGGATGAGGACAATAGCTAATAAGAGGCCCAGCAGAAAGAATGATCGCAAAGTACTAGTTGCTGAGGAGAGAAACAAGAACTGGGCTGATACCGATACAGATTCCTCATCAAGCAGTTCTTCATCCAGCGATAGTGAACAGGAGGAAGTTCACTGTCTCATGGCAAATCAAACTTCAGAAGATGAGGTATTCAATTTTTCAAATACTGAATTTACACGAGAGGACCTAATCTGTGTACTAAATGAGATGGTCCAAGAGTACCGTAAGCTTTCTCAGACATTCGAGGAATTCAAAGCTGAAAACGTAGATTTGAAAAATAGTTCAGTGGAACCAAGATCTGTTCAACTTGGTAAAACTGACAGTTTACAAATTGAGTTGAGTAAGCTGAACACTGAGAATGAATCTTTGAGGATAAGATCCAGTGAGCTCGAGTCTGAAATTGAAAAGTTAAAACTGATAATGAGCTCCTGGACTCGGTCTTCTGTTTCTGTAGATAAGCTGTGTGAAATTCAGAAGCCAGCAAATGATAGAACTGGCTTAGTTTTCAATTCTAGTGAAAGCAGCACTAGAGAAACCATTACTCAGTCATATCTGGCATATGACAAGTTCAAAAAGATGAGCTTTGTCAAAGCCATTATGACACATGATACATGCGAGTCAGTGAGGTATGATGACAGTGCTCTTCAAAGCTGAATCAAAACGTAAAAGCTGGTATCAGTTTTCTATGACCTGAGAACTCCAAGCCAAGCTGGCTAAAGAACAGACTTGACAAAGATAAAGCGAAAGCTGGTTCTAAGTCGTTTGTTTCTCACCAGCCCAGGCGTAGTTTGAAGAAGGCAAAATCTGTTTGGAGAAAGGTTCAGTCGAGGAGAGATCTGAATGGTCAAATATCAAACCAACACTCAACAGATCTCACAATATTTCTGCACAGACCCACCCTTAGGGACTATCATACTGGGAAAACTGTTAAAGTCATTCAAGTATGGGTCCCGAGAGGGGTAATTCTATCTGGACCCAAGTAAAATTGGGTACCAAAATCTGTTTTGTTGATTGCAGGATAACAGGCACAAAGCTGAAGATGAGTCAATCATATGGTACCTGGATAGTGGATGTGCAAGCACATGACAGGAAACCCAAAACTGCTATCAGATGTTACTCTACACAAAGGAGCAAAGATAGTCTTTGGTGATAACTCACATGGTAACACTGTGGGTAAGGGTAAGCTTACCCACGGTAATATTTCAATATCTGATGTTTTAGTTGTTGATAACTTGCATTATAATTTGATTAGCATAAGTCAGTTATGTGACAAGAGTTACATAGTTAACTTTCAACATCACACATGCACAGCTCAGAGTCCAGAAGGACTAACTGTATTGGTAGATAAAAGGTCGGGGAATACCTACATTATCAATTGGTCAGAACCCATGGGATCTGAACAAATTTGTTTAGCACTTTTAAAAAGAAAGGCGGTAAAAGTTCTTCCCGAAGATTAGAGCTTTTGCATATGGATCTTTTTGGTCCTATTCCCGTAACTAGCCTAGGGGGAACAAACTACACCCTAGTTGTTGTTGATGATTTTACAAAATTCACTTGGGTGATGTTTTTAAAAGCAAAATCTGATACCGCTGACAAACTCATTCGGCTTTTAAAACGTTTGCAAAATGACAGATCTTGTACAGTCAATAGGATAATAAGTGATCGTGGTACCGAGTTTTTAAATCAAAAATTATCTTCTTATCTGGATGAAATAGGGATAAAGCATGAGCTTTCTGCAGCTAGAACTCCTCAACATAATGGGCTGGTTGAGAGGAGAAATCGCACTTTAAAAGAAGCTGCTAGATCTATGATTGCTTATTCCGAGATTTCTCAAAAGTTTTGGGCAGAAGCAGTTAATACAGCTTGCTATACTCAGAATAGATCTATGATTAACAAGTTGCACGATAAAACCCCATATGAGTCTGGAGTGACAATAAACCTGATATTTCATATTTCAGGGTGTTTGGGTGTAGATGTTTTATTCATAATAATGGTAAAAAAACACCTAACATCTTTTGATGCATGTATTTTCCTAGGTTATTCAGCAGTGAGCAAGGCTTATCGAGTATTCAACAGTAGAAGTCTAACTGTTGAAGAGTCAGCACACGTTGTCTTTGATGAGACAAGCTTTAGATCCAACTCAACTGCGAGCCTTAACGATTTATGTACACGTCAAGAATCATCCAGCATTGATGATTAAGTTGAGGACGTGGCACAACAAAGACATTCAGCATAAATGGAACCAGCACTGGACACACCGCATAACAATGCTCAACAAGATCTGACAGGTAATCTAGTAGTCATCGATTTAACTAACGTTGACTCAACGCAGGATCAGATCTCTCCAAGTGTGCCTGCTGCTGGAGCTCAAGCGACAAATGCACAAGATGTCCAAACAGATGTTGCTCAAACAGATGTTTCTCAAACAGATGTTTCACAAACAGATCTCGCTATACATCGACCAACATCTGATGCACAAGATGTGAACGCGAACCATCAATTGACATCGAATAATCCAGATGTGTCTATCCAGCAAGACATCCAAGCATAACATGAAGCAAACCCAATTGGACTTGATCTCCGGTGGAATAGAAATCATCCACCCGAACAGGTCATAGGTAACATCGAATCTCCTGTTCGCACATGAAGCCAGCTTTTGCATGATCATTTCGATTCAGCTTTCATCTCTCATATAGAACCTAAGCAAATAAATGAAGCCTTAGTAAACCCAAGCTGGGTAGAAGCAATGCAAGAAGAACTTAATCAATTTAAGAGAAATAATGTATGGAAACTTGTACCTAGACCTTCAAATCATTCAGTTATAGGAACTCGACGGGTCTTCAGGAACAAACTGAATGAAGATGGAATACTAACAAGAAACAAAGCTAGACTGGTCGCTCAAGGATTTAGACAAATGGAAGGAATAGATTTTGATGAAACCTTCGCACCAGTAGCTAGATTAGAAGACATTCGCATGTTTCTTGCTTATGCTGCATTCAAAGATTTTAAAGTATTTCAAATGGATGTTAAAAGTGCATTTCTTAATGGCATTCTAACAGAGGAAGTGTATGTTGCACAACCTCCTGTCTTCGTAGATCATACATATTCAAACCATGTTTATAAATTGGATAAAGCTCTGTATGTTGGAATAGCGGTGGCGGATCCGGATCCCGTCTCCGGGCGGCGCAGCGGAAGTTTTAAAAATAGCACCGGGAAATGTTCAATACAATAAAATACAGCACTATAAACCATTCATAGGGCGTTTCTCGGGGTGTTACCTTGCTGGCGACTGGAGCCTGGCTCCAACCAGAATCACAGGGAGACTGGCTCTTCACGGTAGGCGGCGGTAGATCGTCAATCAGGTCCGTGACCGGAATCGATCTTCCTCCAATCAGATCAGCCTGCAAAGCTGATGGATTTTATCGCGAATGGATTCTCCTTGACGCAGTGATCGAAACAAGTCCAATCATGCAAAGACGGGTGACATGACAGGCGGGCAGCGGGCGGCGGCGGCGGGAAGTGTGTGTGGGGGAGGGG
>KV007845.1:25113-35789 GCA_001598015.1 Dorcoceras hygrometricum
AAGTGAGACGCCTATCATGTAGAGTCTCAATGACGTTTCGAGTCTTGAGGACTAATCAGTACAACCAAGACCTCGGACTTATCCACTCGACAAATGGTAACCACTTGGAAAGTCCGAACGAGGGTAGTTCGATAGATCACCAGGTCACTATCTATCTGCATGCTCAGAACATCACAATGTTTCCTACCAATGAAACATGGTACTTCGCATCGCAGTTACTAGTCTCAAGCTCGGGCGGCCTTATCCTCATTTTGACGGTCCAATCGACTAGGAACTAATTCAGAATATACAGTGACTATTAGATGTGTTTCATGATAGTCGTCATACCCACTATCACATCTAACATATACTATGGTGCATTCTAGGTCTTTATCCAACACAATTGTTAACATTATATAAACATAATGAAGATAAAGAATACCATAAAAAAATGCGAATATCATATATAAAGACTGTTATATACAAGAGTCTATAAACCCACACGCCACAAGTTGACTAGTTGGGCATCTACTCTAACACTGTATGGGTTGAAACAAGCACCCAGAGCTTGGTATGATACACTGTCAAAATTCTTAATTGATCATGATTTTACAATAGGCACAGTGGATAAGACACTATTTAAATTTGTCAAATTTGATCATGTTCTGTTAGTGCAAATATATGTGGATGATATTATATTTGGGTCAACTAACCCCAAATTGTGTCAGAAGTTTTCTAAGCTAATGCAGGACAAATTCGAGATGAGCATGATGGGCGAGCTAACGTTATTTCTGGGCTTACAAGTTACACAGCTGGAAAATGGAATCTTCATTAATCAAGCTAAGTATACAAAAGAACTGCTGAAGAAATTTGGCATGGACAACTGTTCAGCAGCTGCAACCCCAATGAGCTCATCAATCAAGCTAGACAAAGACGAAGCTGGTACTGCCATTGAGGTATCATTATATCGTGGTATAATTGGCTCCCTGCTTTATTTAACTGCTAGTAGACCAGACATCATGTTTGATGTCGTATGTGTGTTAGATTTTAAGCAGAGCCTAAACAGTCGCATTACATTGCTGTAAAATGAATCTTGAAATATTTAAAAGGAACTTCCAATGTGGGTCTTTGGTATCCCAAAGACTCAGGCTTTCAACTAATCGGTTATAGTGATGCAGACTACGCATGATGCAGGATTGATCGTAAAAGCACCAGTGGTACTTGTCAATTCTTAGGAGATCGGTTGATTTCCTGGTTTAGTAAGAAGCAGACATCTATTGCAACGTCCACAGCTGAAGCAGAGTACTTAGCGGCAGGAAGCTGCTGTGCTCAGATCTTATGGATTCAACACCAGCTTAAGGACTATGGCATTGATGCTTCTGAAGCGCCTATTCTCTGTGACAACACCAGTGATATTGTTATCACTCAAAATCCAGTGCTGCATTCTAGAACGACATATAGACATCAGGCATAATTTTATTAGAGACCATGTACTCAAGAAGGACGTCAAGCTGGAGTATGTGTCGACTGAGCAGCAAGTAGCTGACATCTTCACAAAGCCCCTGCCAGACGCTAAGTTTTCTTATTTTATAAATCTATTGGGTCTCTTAGAACTGCCTTGATTATCTTTGCGCTAACAATTTGTAGTTTGAACAGCTTCTTGTTTTGTCAAATCTTAGTCTACTGTTCAGGGGGAACATCATGGATTTCAGGTTTGATAAAATATCAGACTTGGGAAATCTCAGCTTTAGGGGGAACGATATATATGAATAATAAGTGCTGAGTCAACTGAATATGTGAGATCTGGATACACTCAGATGTCATGTATACACAGTTGATGCTTATCCATGATCAGATCTCGCACCACCCCTGCTGATAAATTAAACATATCTTAAGGTTGTGACGTGTTAAGCATTTGGCGCCAGTTATCTATTTACCTTTTTACCCTCGCGGTCAAAATTTGAAATCATTTTAAAATATTCTTTTTATTTCACAATATTGTCTAAATCTCTTCAAAATCATTTCAATTTATTTTCAAAATCTTATTTGCGCCATTGGATGATGGACACGTGGTTTTCATCATGCGTAACGTCATATCCATATTTTCTCTCTCTAGTACCTTTTGCATTCTCGTTTATATTTACGGCGTTTCCTTTTCATCTTCACTTACCTTGCTCATTTTACTCTCCAGTATTCTTGTGTTCGTGCTTTCTGTGTTCTTTTCGCAGATAATATCCTCGACGTACCGTTCTTCATCAATCTACTGAAATGGAATCTTCCTTGATAAGCAACACTGTTCACATTCTGTTTGACTCTGTCCTTGCCATGGACAACGAGGGGATAGTGGCTATGTTCGAAGCCGTAGTGGCGTCAGGCCTAAAGGGGTTTCTGGGTTGCCCAGCAGTCATTTATGAGGCTGATTTGATTGAGTTCTTTCAGCATGGATCCGTCAGGGATGGAATGGTGGTAAGTACCATACAAGGAAAATCGGTGGAAATTTCTGAGGAAGTTTTTGCAGGGTCGTTTGAGTTGCCAATGGATGGCTTGAAAGATTTGAATGAGGTCCCTAAGGACTTATTTTTTTATGCGAGGAGTATTTTCTCTTTCACTGGTGAGCAAGTGAGCACCTCCTGCAAGAAGCGGGAGATGAAGATTGAGTTCCGGTTGCTAAGTGATATTTTGGCAAAATCAATCTTCGTGAAGGTCGGGTCATTCGATGCAGTTACTCACGCACGATTCCTCTTGATGACCGCTATCGATGGTGGAGTGAAAATCAACTGGGGATGACTGTTATTCAATATTTTCAAGGATATGGTGACAGCTGGATCGAGACAAGCCAAGGGCTATGCAGTCCAAATCTGTGTTCTGTTGAAAAACATACCAAACTTGGAGTTGGGAGATTCCGAGGAGTTCCCTCCTCTGAAAATTTTGACTGCCAGAACCGTTGGGAAGTATATTGCCATCAACGACAAGATTACTATTGAAGATGTTGAGGGCGTGGCAGGTAAATCTCGGGTGAAGAAGACACCCACGAAAAAGGCTGTGTCCAAGAAGCGACCAGCTGCTGCCTTGGATGTGCCAATAGCAAAGAAGAAGAGGACTACAGTTAGAAAGGCTACTAAAAGTTCAGCACTTGTTACAGTAGCACAAGAGGTTATCCCTCTGCAAATCTTTGAACCAATTCGTGATGTGCCAGCAGTGCTTCCTTCTAAGCCAAAGAGAAAATCTCCTAAGAGGAGATTGAAATTTCCAGCAGAATCTGATGATGAAAGTGTTGAAAAAGAGACAGCTGCTGGTAGTATTGCGGAGAAGGATTCCGTGCCAACTGAAGCAGATGTTGTTGACAAATAGATATCAACTACTGATGATGTGGATGACATTATTGAACAAGTGATTGCCGAAACTGCTCAGATGGACACAGATCTTGAAGGAAAAAATGTCAGTAGACCGGATGTTGGGGATCAGACAATTCAAAGAGCTGATGAGATGGAGCACTGGTTCAACATTTCATATGAGGAATTTGTTGCTCGAGAAGCTGATAAAATGGTTGAATCAAGCAGTGATACAGATGAAGAGATTGTCGCTGATAAGGTCACTGGAACAGATGTTGGTATACAAATGGAAACTGATCCAGGTCCTTATTTTGTGGAGGAACCTTCAGAGGAACAAAATTGATTCAGGGAACAGAGACAGCAGATGTTGTTCCAACTACTGACGAGAAGAGAACTGATGATGAGTCTTTGTCCCTAGAGGAAATTTTTTCTACAATCCCAGTTGGTTGCTCACTGCCTTCTACTATTGGGGAAGTAACCAAAATGCAGCTTGGAATGAGCATAACCATTAGGGGAGTCAATGAAGGAGACTGGTATAAGGCCAGTCTTCCCAAGATTCCTTCTGCTGCTAAGGGTAAGACACCCCTCCAGGAAAGAGACCGATCAAAGGCAATCCAGCCAAGGAAATTTTTTCGTTAATTTGTGCTAATATTGAGGTACTTGTACAGCTACGGGAACAGGTTATTGATGAGGTTGAACAATTCTTTAATTCTTTCAGTTTCAAAAAGATGGTAGTGCTTAAAATAGAAGATATTTATGCGAAGGAGGAACAGGTTTTAACTTGCGGAGAAACAAATTCTACCAGAATTGCGCTTCAGAGGCGTATGTTCATACTTAGAAAGTACAGAGAACTGCTGTTCCGGAAGTTTTTGGAGACCAGAACGACAAATTTTGTTCCCGGACAGCCCTCTTCAGCCATTGATTTGAAAGTGCTAAACATGTTATCCAACCTTCATTTGTTTGTGATAGAAGAGCTGAAGACACAGATGCAATCACACGGTCTACAATGGGAACTGCCGTACTGCACCAGATTGTTTGAAGGTAAAAATCGTGATCGTGGTGCTGTGATTGCCCGATCAAACACGCATTTTAAGTCTTCTTGCTGAATTCGTACCATGATCCTTGTTGATGGATCTTGGGCTATTGAACCATGCGCTGATTATTGAAAGAAGATACCCAAACAGATTGTTCCTAGCTAGATTGCAATTTCTCCTCAGCTTTCTTATGTAGATACACTTCCTACAGTCAGTGAATTCTTTAAATTGCTTAAGAAGAGATGGGTCGACGTTTGTATAGAGGCCCCAGAATTCTTTGTTTCTAGAAAACTCATACCGGTTGGTTCTTTGAATTTTTGTCGTGCTCTTGCTGTTGTTGAGTCGGTTTCTGATTTTGGTTTTCGAAGGCCGAAAATCACCGCTTTGGGATGGTCGCAACTTTATACAGCTTTTGTTAGATACAACTTATTTGGGGGTCTACAATAAATTGATATCAGAGATTTTCTTTCAGTTCTTATTCCTGACAGACCAGTTTTGAGGGATGTTAATATTCTTGCTACCGCTATACAGAGAACACAGGTTCTTCTTCTACCAGTCACAAGTACACAGGAGGATCAGATTGTACAAATTGATCAACATCCAGATTCTCCACCTACCTCAGCTGATTCTTCCTTGCACTTCAATGCAAATGATATTCCTACGGAAGAAAACTCACCTCATTACCAGCTTATCTTGCCTTCTACTGCCATAGATATCTCCGCTTCCTTTGCCACACTTCGGGAATCCATCTCCAGACTTATTGCTAATCAAACGAGGGATTCTCGAAAGTCGGGTGATGCTCATGGAGAAGTTATGTCCAAAATCAATCATGTTGAGAGAGTCCTTCTTGACAGTCTTGCTGAGAAAAATCAAGCCCTCTGGGGCTTGATCAAAAGTATTCACCAGGAGGATCATAATGATAACGATGTATTGTCGATCGCACTAAAAGCTGTCCGTGCTCAAAATTCCATCTTGATAATAGACTTAGCGGATGTTCGACAAGAAGTCAAGGATCTCAAGGCTGAATTTTCTAAGGACTTTGATGACAAATTGGCTGTTACTCGTAACGATCTACTGGATTTCCGTGTGGAAACACAAGGACTATTAGCTTCCCTTGGTACTAATCTTGCTGAACTCATTGCCTTTATCACTAAGGGCAGTGATGACAAAAAGGGGAAGTGAGTAGCAGCCATGGTCGAGGTCAACCGCCTCCAGATAATCAGGATATACCTAGTGGGGGAAGTGCAAGCAGAGGTGGTGGTGATGGAAGCAGTAGGAAAGAGATGACAGAAGGGGTTCTTCGACAAAAAGGGGATCCAGTAGTGGTGGTGGTGGATCTGGTACTGCTGGTGGACCTTATAAAAAGAATGCTGAATCAGAAGTCGTTGAGTTCCATCCCAGTGTTTTTGAAGTTTTCAGAAGTCATGACGTCATACCAGTGTTTTGAAGTTTTCAGAAGTCGTAACGCCATCTCAGTGTATTGAAGAATTCAGAAGTCGTGACGTCATATAAGTGGATTGAAGAACTCTAAGTTTCGAGATTTCTAAGACAAGCGTTGACATCTGAGTTGACTTTTGGGAAGTATTCAGAACTGAGTAGAATTAATTATTCAGAGATTCAGTCTTTGTTGTCAGGTTTTTGTTTCGAAACAGATCTTATTTTGGATCAGTTCAGATTTTGGGAACAGTTATTCAGACGTAAGCTACAGTGGAAGATTTATTGTTAGAGCAAAGGGTATTCAGACTTGAGTAACAGATTGTGGTTCAGTTTCGAGTACTTCAGCTGAGTATCTATTCAGTTACCTCATATCTCAATACTTCAGAAGTGGATGTATTCAGCTTTTGGATAAAGCTACTTTGAATCAGAAGTGACTTATAGGGAACTATTCAGATTTTGGGATATTTGTATATCGAAACAGTATCAGTTGTTACATTCAGATGTTGCTAGTACACAGTTATTTCTATACATTCAGATGACAACTACGTTTACTCAAATCAGCGTTAAGATAGTCGTCTTCTTCAAGAAAGAAAGAACTGTGTTAACGAAAAGAGATTTCAGGCGCAAACGACGAACCGATTCAAACAAGATCATATACTCAAATTGGAAAGAATCAATGGTTGCGATTGGATCGTACAAATGCCTGGAATTAAGGAGACAATGTCAGAGCTATTTTGGGCAATTGTACACAGTATACAGAGGACGTTATATGATGTTTACCCAAATACGGATATACGACAATTTGGCCCTGATGAAGCGCATATTACCATTTGGTGGAGCAGAATATACGGTTGTACAATGAATATATATTCAAGAAGGGATTTTGTTTCCTTAGGCGAAATTTAATGACCGTTGGAGACAAAGGGTATAAATAGCTGAAGATTCATATGATGAAGCGCTGGCTCACCTTCTGCTAATTCTCTCTGTTGTCTTTCTCTCTCAACGCTAACATATTGCTCACACAGCTACTGGATATTCTGATCGAAAATATATTCTAAGTCCAGTATACCAAATCGAAGAACATTCAAGTTCTAGCCCTCATTGTTTTCAATCTTCGATTTATCTTCTGGTTCACTTGTTGAATCGTGTTTCATAGTATAGAAACCAGAAGATTTACAGTCTCAAATAGTTGTGTATTTCACCGTTTCATCATTTTCAGTCTGTAACGAACTGGCTTTGTGAAGCAGTTTAAAAAATCCCATTACTTTGTATTTAGAAGCTGCGTCTGCTTGTTGATTGGAGTTGCTAGGAGTTCACCTGGAGCGAGGCTCGGTGATTGGGTGTCACAGCGTCTGTATTCATCAAACTCTTCTAGTGGACCTTCCTGAAAAGGAAGAAGGGGAGACGTAGGATTTGATATCCGAACTTCCACAAACAAACTCTTGACCCTGTACTTTTACTTACTGCATTTATTTTCAGTATATCACTGTTCACCGATTAATCGACTTCATTCCGCACATTAATTGTTAGTCGAGAGATCAGCATTTTAACTGAGATACATTAAATCTGACAACTCGGATTTAAGTTAAGCAAGGCGCTTGTAAAAATTGTTTTAAGGTTTCGAAAATTTAAAATCCCAAACGATTTCATTCAACCCCCCCTTCTGAACTCCTAAGGCTGTTTTTCGATCCTATTGATCCTATCAACACAAGTCATGTAAGCTTGCAGCTGAATTGGATCAAAAGCTGGTCTCGTCGAATACTACATGAGCTGTTTCTTCAACAGTCAGACTCCTGTTGTTGAATACTCTGTAGGCTTTTTGCTCACAGCTGAGTATCCAAGAAATATACCTGCATCAGATTTAGCATCGAATGAAACATCTGCACCCAAAAATCCTGAAATATGATATATCAGGTTTGTTGCCACTCCAGATCTCATATGGGGTAACGCCATGGTTCTTATTGATCATCGATCTGTTTTGAGTGTAGCATGCTGTGTTAACTGCTTCTGTCCAGAATTTTTGTGAAATACCAGAATAAGCAATCATAGTTCTAGCAGCTTCTTTTAAAGTTCGGTTTCTCCTCTCAGCCAGCCCGTTCTGCTGAGGAGTTCTAGCTGCTGAAAGCTTAATTCCAATGTATTTCAGATAAGAGGATAGCGTATAATTTAAAAATTCAGTACCTCTATCAGATCTTTTCCGGTTGACAGTACAAGATTTGTCATTTTGCAAACGTTTTAAAAGCTCAGTACAAGATTTGTCATTTTGCAAACGTTTTAAAAGCTTGATCAGCTGGTCAGCGGTCTGATCCTTTGATTTTAAAAACAACACCCATGTAAATTTTGTAAAATCATCAACAACAACCAGGGTGTAATTTGTTCCCCCTAAGCTTGATACGGGTATAGGACCAAAAAGATCCATATGTAAAATCTCTAAGCTTCGGAAAGAACGAATACCACCTTTCTTTTAAAAAATTGAACGAATATGTTTTCCCAACTGACATGCTGCACAAATCTTGTCCTTTGAAAAATTTATTTTGGGCATACCAGAAACCAATTCGAGCTTACTCAATTTGGCAAATGTTTTGAAGTTTAGATGGTTCATTCTCTGATGCCACAGCCAGCTCTTGGAAGAGTCAGCTGCTAGGAAAATATGTTCAGATCCCATCTACTCTGACCAATTGACCACGTAGGTATTCCCCAATCTTTTTCCTACCAATACAGTCAGATCATCTGGACTCTGAACTGTGGATGTGTTCTTTTGAAAGTTAACTGTGTAACCATTGTCACACAGCTGACTTATACTAATCAGATTATAGCACAAATTTTCAACAACAAGGATATCATTAATGGAAATGTTACCATGGGTAAGCTTACCCTTGTCCACAGTGTTACCGTGTGAGTTATCACCAAAAATAATTTTGGCTCCTTGTGTTGCATCACATCTGACAGCAGCTTTGGATTTCCCGTCTTATGTCTTGCACATCCGCTGTCCAGAAACCAAATGATAGATTCTTCTGAAGCTTTGTACTTGTTGTCCTGCAATCATGAAAATAAACTTTTGGTACCCAATTTTACTTGGGTCCAGATAGGATTACCCCTTTCTGGACCCATACTTGAATTACTTTAACAGTTTTCCCAGTATGGACATCCACTAGGGTTCGTGCAGAAACATTATGTGATCTGTTGAGCTTTGGTTTTGCACTTTGACCATTCAGATCTCGTTTGGGCTGAACCTTTACACTTTCAGATTTGGCCTTCGTCGAACCACGCCTTTGCTGGTTCGGAACAGGCGACTTAGATCCAACTTTCACTTTATCTTTCTCAAGTCTGTTCTTTAGCCAACTAGGCTTGTACTTCTCAGGCTTGGTATAACCAATACCTTGTTTTCCCTTATGGTTCAGCTTTGGCGAAATCTGATCATCGTACTTCACCGACTCACATCATCATGTATCAAACTGGCTTTGACAAAATTCATCTTCTTGAACTTGTCATAGGCCAGATCTGTCTGGGTACTGGTTTCCCCAAAGCTGCTTTCACAAACACTGATACCTAAGACAGATTTATCATTCAAAGGGTTTTGGGTCTCGTGCAGCTTTTCCAAGAAAACAGAAGACTTGGTCCAAGAGCTCATCACTTGACTTAATCGCTCATTCTCAGATGAGAGCTCACAGGACTTGGTTCTCAAAAGATCATTCTCGATTTTCAGCTTAATTAACTCTGTTTGTAAACTGTCAGTATCCTCAAGCTGAGCAGTGCTTGATTCAACTGAACTATTTTTCAAACATCCGTTTTCAGCTTTAATCTCCTCGAATGTTTGAGACAGCTTACGGTACTCATGGACCATTTCATTTAGTGCGTTGATAAGGTCCTCACGTGTAATTCAGTATTGGAGAAATCAAATAACTCATCATCCGTTGTTTGATTGGCCATTAAGAAGTGGACATCTTCTTGCTCATTCTCACTGGATGAGGAGCTGCTTGATGTTGTGTTCGAATCTAAGTCCGCCCAGTTCTTGTTGCTCTCCTCTACAACAAGTACTTTACGATTGTTCTTTCGGTTGGGCTTCTTCTCAAAGCTGGTCCTCCTCTCTGTGGACCTTCTATCATCATTCTTGGATCTGTCTTCATTATTCTTGTCATCCCTCTTGGGCCTGTTGCAATCTGCTGCAAAGTGTCCTGGTCGACCACAGTTATAACAGTTTAAGTCAGTAGTAATATTTTCAGATTTGTGTGCATTGTTATAAGAAAAAGAAGGGTTTTGAGTTCTTCTCATGAATTTCCCAAATTTCTTGACAAAGAGGGACATGATGTCGTTGCTAAATTGTTCGGCAGACTTGCTAGTGCTTGGAGAGCACTGTTCTGAAGTAGTTGCTGCAAGAGCCTTGGTTGGTTGGGATGTTGATGGTGCCTCAGATCTGGTCTCCAGCTCAAACTCGTAGGCTTTCAGATTAGTAAACAGATCATGGAGCTCAAGCTTGTTCAGATCCTTGGACTCTCTCATAGCCATTGTCTTTACATCCCACTCTCTAGGCAGTGCTCTCATCACCTTGAGAGCCAATTCTCTGTTGCTATACTCTTTTCCAAGACTGGTAAGCTCTATCACCACAGCACTGAATCTCTCATCAAATTCCGCCATTGTTTCGCCTTCTCGCTGTTGGGGATCCGGATCCGCCCCCCGGCGAGGCAGCGGAAGAACATAGAATAAAAGCCGGGAGACGATCAATACGAAAAAATCAAAACAAACTACGACATTCATAGGATGTTTTAGACGATTACCTTGCTGGCACTTCTGCCTGGCTCCAACCGTAGTTACAATAACGTCGGCTCTTCTCGGTAGACTGCGGTAGATATCGCCAATCCGGTCCACGACCAGAACCGAGACTCCTTCGTCAGCC
>KV007847.1:4638-22311 GCA_001598015.1 Dorcoceras hygrometricum
AATGGGCCGGTTCAAGCCCATCATAGGTCTATATTTTGATATGACCTAGGGCTATAATCAGAACTTGAACACACATCAACCCTAGCCTCCAACCTCACAAGCGCCACCCCCTCTCCCTCGACCACCTCACGGCCGCCGCCCCTCCGTCGCCGCGCCGTCGCCGTGATCGGACTTGTTCCGATCGTCTTTTCGAGGTGATTCCGTCCGTGGCAAAATTCGTCAGCTCTTCTACTGCAGACTGACGGAGGATTCTTGTTTCCGGTCGTGGACCTGATTAGGAGGATCTACCGTCGCCTACATTTCAAGAGCCAGAATTCCCTGTGAATCTGGTTGGAGCCAGGCGCCTAGACGCCAGCAAGGTAACAATCGATAAACATCCTATGTATGTTTATCGTTGGTTTTATGATATGTATTGTACGTTTCCGGGGCAAAATTTTAACTTCCTCGATAATGTCCTATGTATGTTTATCGTTAGGTTTATGATATGTATTGTACGTTTCCGGGGCAAAATTTTAACTTCCGCTGTGCCCCCGGGAAACGGGATCCGGATCCGCCATTGTCGCCAACAGTTACCTCATGTTCATGTCGTACTGTGTGAATATTTACTACAAGCTTTTGTGGTCGGTGTACACGAAAAATTGCTCGCCATAAAGATAGTGACACCAAATCTTCAATGCAAAACCAATGGCAGCCAACTCCAAATCGTGAACTGGGTAGTGAGTCTCATGCAGTTTTAGCTACCGAGAATCATAATCAATCACTCGCTCAATTCTACATCAGAACGCATCCCAATAAATTCAACGAAGCATTAGAACACACCACAAAACCACATGAACCCGCAGGCAACGCCAAAACTAGAGTTGTAGTCAACTTTTCCTTTAGCAATAGGAAATTGAACTCACACTCCTCTATACGGGGAAAATTGAAAGATCTTCACCACAAGAGTCTGAAGTACTTCATCACGCAGAAGGAGCTGAACATGAGACAGAGGAGATGGTTTGAGCCAGTGAAGGATTATGACTGTGAGATTAGTTACCACCCGGGGGAATCTAATATTATGGCTGACGCAATGAGTAACAAGACCGTAGTTATAGAACATCTGACAGTTTCAGAGACGTTACAGCAAGAGATTCAGAGTTTTGGGCTAGAGGTTTACACTGCGGGGAGAGCACCTCGACTGATTTCGGTAACTGTATATTCTACCCTACTAGATCGCATCCGCGATAATCAGGCCAGCGATGAGCAGTTTTAGAAGTGGAGACTGAGGGATGAAGAGATGGGCATGTAATGGACTCTACACCATGAGCGACGGAATTGTGAATTTTGGAGGCCAATTTTGGGTCTCTGCAGGTGATGCGCTGAGGGAGTTGATTATGACAGAGTCTCATGCGTCGTCTTATTCTGTTCACCGAGGGAGTACGAAGATGTACAGGGATTTGCGTCAGTTGTATTGGTGGTTGGTCATGAAGATATCAGCCTTTTGGTACCATAAGATTTATTTGAATGGTCACAACACGGCCATTGCAGCCCTAAAGGAGAAAGAAAAGATGTCATGCCTCAATATGGAGAACACAGCAAATACAGCGATACAGTACGAAAGGAATATGCAACATGTATTTTACCAGAAGATTTATTTGAATGGTCACAACACGACCAAAGTTGCCCCAATGAGAAAGAAAAGAGGTCAGACCTCAATACGGAGAACACAGCAAATACAGCAATGCAGTACGAAATAATATGCAATATGTACTGCGATGCATGCTCAGGTACAATCGAAAGAGGGTACCAAAATCATCATAGGCCAAACGAAAGCTCAATCACAAGGTGAAAGTGTCGTATGAGTTCAGGAGCTACCCTATAGCCCATAACGACAGCGAAGGCTGCCACATAGTCAAGGATTAGATAGCTACCCAGGGATGCTCGACAGAAAGTCAATCGTCAGCGATCTACCAGGTCACAGTAAAAATGAGGGTTAGGGGGCCGATGACAATTCCCAGTGCATCATTAATTTCACTCAATCGTGAGTGTGCCGATCAACACGACTCCATGAGAGTCTCTCAATCAATATCACCAAAATCTCAGGAGGAAAAGCATATTGAATCCATGCAGCGGTTATCAATCAATTGATATAAGGCTCAATACAAATGCATGAATCCATGATAGTTACTCACATGTTGTTATGCTATGATCGATACAACAGGAACTCAAATTCAGAATGTAAACTCATGTACCACAATTACATAAATCACATATTACACATTTCCAACTCTACAAATCTGCAAAATACGCGTTCCATCCATACCTTTCAACAGTCTTACCAAATACCTCAAATAAAATCACGGCCAGAACAGAAAACACCACTACCAAAGCACAGCTCTCGGCCAACAGCTCAGGGAGGATAAATCACGCCAAAAACCACAAGAGAGGTACTAATCTGTACAAATACCCAATAAATCAGCTCGGGTAAAGCTTAAACAGCTCCGGGTCGAAGCTCCTTAATTTGGTTAACTCACAAATTAACATGGCACACTATTCCAGCTAAAACATTAACGCTAAGAACTTGAACCAACAGTAACAGAACATGATTACCTGAACCGAAGCACAACTTGGCTGGAAAATAGTAGAAATCGAACACTTGGCCTTCTTTTCGACGTCTATATCCCGGTAACTACCGCCATTCAAATGGGTAAGGAAATTCAGAGCTTGAAGAGAGGCTTCCAATGATAGTACTCTTGCTCAAAACTGATCGGCCAACCTCCGGCAATCAGAAAAATATATGTCGGATGAACAGTGACCTTGGTTTTGGGAGAATATCTGCTCGAGCTCTGATGTGGTGTAAAAATGGCTAACACTGGGTCAACTTCCATATATATACAACGTAAATTCCTCCGATCTGATCTACATTGCTTTCAGATCATCACGGGCATCTACTCTGTATCCATCTTGGGCATACAGGCCAGTGCACACAACACAACCATCTCGCTCACACACAGATCAGCTCACGCTCAAAGATAGCTTGCGCACACATATCAGCTCGCCCAAAAATACCAGCTCTCACACCCATATCAGATATTGCGCACATATTAGCTCTCTCACACAGATCAATGCTCATACATAGATCAGATCGTGCACCTCCAGCACAGCAAAATTAGATCAGGTCACAGTGAATCTGATCATAGCGCATCATTCACAGTAATATCTGATCACATCAACATGTCAAATCATGCAAGGGTCAGCTCATGCACTCCAAACAGCTCTTGCCCAATCTGATATTCCATCTATCTTGCACCCATCCCGAATTCCACAAACAACTCTCTGGAATTCCACAAACAGCTCTCTGTTGGCGCAGCGGCGGATCCAGATCTCGATCCCGGAGTGCAGCGGAAGTTTAAAATTTTGTGTCTGGTAATGCTAAACGTGAATTAAATAAATACTAAACATGAATAGGATGTTTATAAAGATTTACCATTGGCGGCTTGGTGCCCCACTCTTACCAGTCCGTGTGTTTCCTATCAATATTAGAATCCTCGAATGGAACCTAATCCGATCCATGCCAGATCTTGATTCCTTTGTTGTTTTGCACAGAAAACCAGCAAAGATTTCGTGAACAGAATCTCAACATCGAGACGGTCGGAAAGAATTCCGACGAAAACGGCGACGAAAGGAGGTCGAGAGTGGAGGGAGGGGAGAGGAGAGTTGTCAACACAACTTGGTAAATTTAAAATGACACCTCATGACCACTATTTGGAGATGTTTCATGGGTTTAAATCAGGTTAATGGACCCAGGGCAGGCCCAAGCTCATCGCACATTGGTTTCAATAACATCATATGGTGTCATCATAGTTCCGATAGACGATCCGATCGGACCGATCTGCACAGTTTCTAAAACTATACATTATGATGTGAAAACAATTTTCTATACTATCTAATCCAAAAAAGTAGTTCCACTCCTATTAGCTAAATATGGAAGTCCTACTCCCTTAGCTAATTTTGGAAGTCATACTCCCAACTATCCTCCCACTATACTCAAAACTTTGAGTACCATTTCCATACGGAAATTAAGAAACCAGTACTTGTGTGACCCACAAAGGTTCAAGAATACAGCTAGTCGTGGGCTCACAACTCCTTGTGACAACGAAAACATATTTTCGGACTTACCCATCGGACCATGGTAAAGCGGACGTCTAGTAAAATATCCTCATGATACCCTAGGTATCACTGATAGTTGGTCAGGTTAGCATACTGTATGGTCCTTTCATCTCATATATCTCGACCGAATCAATGATCATTGGTAAATCGAGATTCGCTAGAGATTTGATAGCCATACATACATCTTGGAGATGAAATAGTGATGGAAGTACTAAAGCACATTTGGTACTCTGGCCAGATATTTGTCACACTATTATCTCCTAAAATAGTATAGGATATCCATGCACAAGGGCGAGCGATGAATCCTCTACAACAAAGCAACATGTGTCGTGACCTCACCCAACCTCGCCACCTGATGACCTCATGGAGTCGGTAAATGAGTCAAAGTGAGGCAACTAGAATGTAGAGTCTCAATGATATTTTGAGTAATAAGTACTAATCTGTACAACCAAGTGTTAGAGTAGATGCCCAACTAGCAAATTTGTGGCGTGTGGGTTTTATTGACTCTTGTGTATAACGATCTTTATTTATGAAATACGCATTTATTTATCGCATTCTTTATTTTCATTATGTTATAATGTTAACAATTGTGTTGGATAAAGACCTAGAATGCACCATAGTGTATGTTAGATGTGATAGTGGATATGATGGCTATCATGAAACACATCTAATAGTCACTGTGTATTCTGAACTCGTTCCTAGTCGATTGGGCCGTCAAAATGAGGAAAAGGCCGCCCGAGCTTGAGACTAGAATCTGTGATGTGAAGTACCATTTTTCATTGGTAGGGAACATTATGTTATAATGTTAACAATTGTGTTGGATAAAGACCTAGAATGCACCATAGTGTATGTTAGATGTGATAGTGGATATGATGGCTATCATGAAACACATCTAATAGTCACTGTGTATTCTGAACTCGTTCCTAGTCGATTGGGCCGTCAAAATGAGGAAAAGGCCGCCCGAGCTTGAGACTAGAATCTGCGATGTGAAGTACCATGTTTCATTGGTAGGGAACATTGTGATGTTCTGATCATTCAGATGGATAGTGACCTGGTGATCTATCGAACTACCCTCGTTCGGACTTTCCAAGTGGTTATCATTTGTCGAGTGGATAAGTCCGAGGTCTTGGTTGTACTGATTAGTCCTCACTACTCGAAACATTATTGAGACTCTACATGATAGGCTCCTCGCTTTGACCCGTTTACCGACTCCGTTGGGGTCATTAGGTGGCAGGATGGGTGATGTCCCGATGCATGTAGGAGTCGATGCTTCGTTGTCGAGGATTCACCGCTCGCTTTCATGCGTGGATATCCTATGCTATCTGAGGAGATAATAGTGTATAAATATCTGGCCAGAGTACTGTATGTGTTTTAGGTAAATGGGTTACCTAGTAACACTCGCGATGTCACTATTTAATCTCCAAGATGTATGCATAGTTATCGGATCTTTAGCGACTCTCGATTTACCAATGGTCGTTGATCTGATCGAGATATATGTGTTGAAAGGACCGTACTGTACGCTAACCATGACCAACTGGTTCTTGCAGGCACTATCAGTGATACCTAGGGGATCATGAGGCGATGTTGCTAGGTGCTTTAACATGATCCGATGGGCAAGTCCGAAATTGCGATTTCGGAGCCACAATGGTTGTGGGCCCACGGCTAGCTGTATCCCTGAACCATTGAGGGTCACACAAGTACTGGATTCATGATTCCCGCACAAAAACTGAGCTCAATGTGTTGAGCATAGGAGGAGGATTTTAGGGAGTGCGACTTCCTAAAAGTCAACAGGGGTCAAATTGCGATTTCCCAAAGTTGAGGGGCTAAACTGTCATTTTGGTCTAGGTGGTCTGAAAAATTGTTTTCACATCATAATAATGTGAATGAGAAACTTCAGGAGGATGATGGGTCCGGAGCGGCTGATGCGCAAAAATTCAGAAGTTTGATTGGAGGTCTAATTTATCTCACGCATACGAGGCCATATATCATGTTCGCAGTGAGTTTGCTATCAATATTTATGCACAAACCAACAAAACACCATTATGGAACAGCCAAAAGAGTATTAAAGTATGTCGCAGGAACTCTAGCAATGGGGATTTGGTTTTGTCAAACTAAATCTCTGAAACTAGAGGGTTATTGTGACAGTGATTGGGCAGGTTCATCAGTTGACAGAAGAAGTACGACAGGTTTTTTCTTTACTCTTGGATCAGGTGCAGTTACTTGGAGATCAAAAAAACAAACTACAGTTGCCTTATCATCATGCGAGGCAGAATATGTAGCTGGGGGAGCAGCAACGTGTGAAGCCATTTGGATGAGAAAGCTGCTGCTTGACCTAGGTATGAAGCAAGAGGGGGCAACCGAAATTCACAGTGATAGTAGTTCTGCTATAGCTATGACAAAAAACCCAGTCTTTCATGGTCGAGCTAAGCATATAGAAATAAAGCATCATTTTATAAGGGAGCTAGTAGCTAAGAAAGAAATCAGCTTGAAGTTTTGCAGAACAGATGATCAGATTGCTGACATCTTCACAAAAGCATTGTCATACTCCAGATTTAGTTATCTATGAAGTAAGCTTGGGATGGGGGAGTTTGAATCAAGAGAGGGTGTTACGAATGTTATTCAAACTCCCCAAACAGCTAAACTCCCCCAACAGTTAGGACTCCCCAAACAGTTAAACTCACCCAACGGCTAGGAGGAAATGGTCTTGATTGTTGTCTGTAGTAAGTTGCTTGATTGTAGGAACTGTCATTAGTGGTCCCTGTTTTTTAGGTATTTAGTTATTCTAGTTTTGCTATTTATTCAGCTTATTCCCTTGTCATTAAGTGCAGTGTATGTTCTGTAATCATCAATATTAAGAAAGTTTGTTCTTACCGTGTGTCTCTTCTTTTATCTTCTACAATTGTCAAAGTTTTACTATATCATTTTTCTCCGCCTCACATCCATTGACAAGAAAATGCCGTGGAAGAAAAGCTAGCACAAGAAAAGCTAACACAAGTAATTTCAAATAGCAAAGCAAACTCCTGCGGGGAAAAAAATAAATTTCACAATAAAGGAGAATCTGTGTAGGATCGAGCGCTTGCCGCTTTACCAAAAGCTATAGCTGGTGGTAACGGTGCAACTCCAATCTTTTAAACCGTATAGCAACACAAGCGCCACGGTTCGATCGCTCTACCTAGCAGGGGCAATTATTGCACTCCAACAGCCTGCTTTATGGCCCGTTCCCACCCCTTAAAATGTATTCCAATGTGTCATGGATATTTAATTGTAAATATTAGATTTAGTGGGAGGACATTTGAAGATGGTGGAGATGACGATCAAAGATATTGAAGACCGAAGATCTGTAAAACCGGAAGCTAATGTAATAGGATTGCATAGCATACTGCATTTCACCTAGGACTGGACCCAGGTCCGTGATTGGCAACCACGGACCGCAGAGCTCTCGCGATCGATCATCCCAAAGTTTATTTATATATATGCGATATATATGTTAGTTGAATCCGGATGTTAAATTTTGATTTAATATTTATGAGACCAAATTTTCAAAATTAAAATCCCTCGTTTTAAATAAGATTTAAAACTGATATCAAGATTAAAAGTTTATTCGATAAACTAAGGAAATTTAAATTTGTTTAAATTCTCCTACCTTCCATCAACAATGAGTGTACGTTGATGCTACCCGTATACATGACCCGACTCATATTATTGAGCGGGTTATGTATGCCGGAAAGCTGTACACGTCATTGACACTTGCTGTGAGTTGGTTGGAACTCCCTTTAACGTTGGCTCATGTTATTGGGGACGTAAAGGGGACCGTACTTCACAACTCGACATTGATGGGTCATCTTGACACGTGATAGTAATCGGTGTCATATTATTGGGCCCTTGCTGGACGTGAGGTAAATACATGGAGGTTGCACCGGTTGAAATTGAACTCTACCTTTTGAGGGTCATGGTTGGCTGATATTATTCGGGACCATGATCGCTTGATTTGGCTCTGTGTACCCACTAAGGAAACTTGCTTTCTCGATTTCATTAGAGGGTGGTGAAATCGTGAAAAATAGTGGGAGGGTAATTCATAAAACTAAATGACCTTGTTTTATGTCTTAGCGTTTTTCATATATAGTTAGTAATGCATGTCTGTTTTTCTTTTCAATATAAACTGCTTATAAAATGTCTTCGATCAAAAACACACTAGCTGCTATACTGGATAGCAACAAGTTCACTGGTCTGAACTACCAAACTGGCTTCGAAACCTCAATATTGTATTGGCTTCGGAGAAGCTCCTCTACACGCTAGACAAGAGCCCTCCGAAGGAAGCCCCTGTCGATATCAGCCCTGAGGAGCTGACAAAGCTTAACAAATGGTGGGATGACAAGCTTAAGACACGATGCTATATGATGGCAACGATGTCCAATGAAATGCAGCGGCGTTTCGAGAAGACGGTGTATGCTGCTGACATACATCTTCATCTCAAAGAGCTGTATGGGGAGAACTCTCGACATGAGAGGTTCACCACTGTCAAGGAGCTTATGACGAGCCGCATGCGTGATGGGACTTCGGTCCGCGAGCATGGGGTTCGTATGATTGGGCTCATTGAAAAGTTGGTGGGCCTTGATATCACACTTCCACACGAGCTGTCTATGGATTTGCTTCTCCTCTCACTTCCCGCTGCATTCTACCCCTTTGTGGTCAACTTTAACATGAACAAGCTGGAAGCCACCCTTGAAGAGGTGGTGAACATGCTTGTGGTGTTTGAAGGAACCATAAAGAAGGACAAGCCCGTCCTCCTTATGGGCTCTTCTTCCTCTGCGAAGAAGGGGCCCAAACGCAAGGGTAAGCGTTCTGCCCCTGCGAAGGAGGAAAAGCCCACCAAGTAGCCCAAGGCAAAGGTTTCCAAGCCAAACAAGACTGAGGATGTTTTCCACCACTGCCACAAGCCTGGGCATTGGAGGAGGAACTGTAAGGAGTACCTCGAGCAGTTGCGAACTGCAAAAGGTATGTTCTATATCGAAATAAATAAGTCTCTTAATTCTACTTCTTGTGTACTTGATACCGGATGTGGATCTCATATCTGCAATGATTTGCAGGTGATGACAAGAAGCCGACGTCTTAGAGAGGGTGAGACCCACTTGAGGCTGGGCAATGGAGCAAGGGTTGCTGCAGTAGCTATATGAGATGTTTATTTATTTCTGTCATCGCATTTTAAGTTGTTATTGAAAGACGTTTTATTTGTTCCCGAGTTAATAAAGAACATTATTTCTGTTTCTATGCTTGATAGTGATGGATATTCTTGTCTATTTGCTAATTCAATTTGCAATATATACAAGAATGAATGTTTGATTGGAATTGGGGAACGTGAAAAACGATCTATACACCTTAAAATTAAAACAAGTTCCAACTCGCGATGTGGAAACACATACAACAACAATTAAAAGGAAAAACGACAGTTTGAACCCAGCACAACTTTGGCACGCTAGGCTAGGTCATATTTCCCTAAGTAGGATGAACAAATTGGTTGGGAGTGACATGTTTGATTTGTCAGACATTAACTCCATACCGACTTGTGAATCTTGTCTCAAGGGAAAGATGACTAAACAACCCTTCAAGGGCAAGCCTGAACGTGCTCAAGACCTATTGGATTTTATCCATACTGATGTGTGTGGCCCACTTAGCATTGGTACAAAGTACGGACACACATACTTCATCACCTTTACCGATGATCACTCTAGGTATGGGTACTTGTACTTAATGAAGCACAAGTCTGAATCCTTTGAAAGGTTCAAAGAATTCAAGGCTGAAGTAGAAAATCAGTTAGGGAAAAGTATTAAAGCACTCCGATCCGATCGAGGTGGTGAATACTTGAGTGCTGAATTTCAAGACTATCTTAAAGAGAATGAGATTCTCTCACAGTGGACTCCTCCGGCCACACCACAACTCAATGGTGTAGCGGAGCGTCGTAATCGAACCTTGATGGACATGGTTCGATCTATGATGAGCTTCACTGAGCTTCCTACCTCGTTTTGGGGCTATGCGCTCGAAACGGCGGTAATGTTGTTGAACAATGTCCACATCAAGGCAGTGGATAAGACTCCATATGAGATATGGATGGGCAAGCCGCCCAAGTACTCATACATGAGGATTTGGGGATGTCCTGCTTACGTGAAGCAGACAGTGGGAGATAAGCTGGATACTAGATCCATCTTATATTACTTCGTTGGGTATCCAAAGAATTTCATTGGATACTACTTCTACTATCCAAACGGAACAAAAATGTTTGTTTCTAGAAATGCCACCTTTATGGAAAGGGAATTTCTACTCGATAGAAAAGGCAAGATAGTAGATCTCGAAGAGGTTCGAGAACCGTTTGAAGTACCAAGTGAGTCTCCCACACCTCCAGAGCCAGTACCATAAATGGTCGCACCTAGGAGATCTGAAAGGATTCCTAGGGCTCCTGAAGAGCCAGATTCCCTGTGAATTTGGTTGGAGTCAGGCGCCTAGACGCCATCAAGGTAGCATTCGATAAAAAATCCTATGTATGTTTTATGTTTTGATTTATATGTATTGAACGATTTCTGGGGCAAATTTTAAACTTCCGCTGCGCCCCCGGAAAACGGGATCCGGATCCGTCATTATCGCCAACACCAAGACCTCGGACTTATTCAACTCGACAAATGGTAACCACTTGAAAGGTCCGAACAAGGGTAGTTCGATAGATTATCGGGTCACTATCCATCTGCATGCTCAGAACATCTCTATGTTCCCTACCAATAAAACGTGGTACTTTGCATCGCAGATCTAGTCTCAAGATTGGGCGGCCCTTATCCTATTTTGGACGGTCCAATCGACTAAGATTTATTTTAGAACACAAGTGACTATTATATGTACTTCATGATAGACATCAAACCCACTATCACATCTGACATACACTAGAGTGCAATCAAGGTCTTTATCCAACAATTTTACGAAATAAAAGTAAAGATAAAGAATGTCATGTAAATGTAAATTATATGAATAAAGATCGTTTTTACAGTAGAGTCAACAAAGCCAACTACCAACGGAATACACAGACTGCATTAAATGTACATTAAATACTCAAGTAAAAATGTACGAGGATTCAGCGGCTGAGAGCATCGTTCATATTTATTATCGTTGAATCTCAAACCTACAGATACCAAAGAGGAAGATAAGAAGATAATCTTTTTGGCAATCTGTGTTTTTAAAGTATTTGAAATCTCTATTGTTGTTCAACGTACAAGCAAAACATCTTGTGTGTAGATATGAAGCTTAGCTGAATCAGCTCAGGCCGAAGCTCTTTTAGAAAATCAATTAGCTTGAGTGTTATCAAGTTGTTTTCCGCACAATTATTGAAACTTGAGATATCAGGAAGGACTGAGATATAAGAACTACAAACTCAGTTGGTCTTAACCATCGCATTTTCAAAGAAATGCTTACAAGAGTTTATTCACTCATCCCCCTTCTAAACTTTATTGTTTGATCCAACAAATTCTATCATGGACTGAATTATGTTCAAACCAATATATGTAAAATTAGACTAAAGGTACATCCATATATTGGTACATCGATGTACATCACGCGAGATTTGTATTCAATATATATGAGATTTCATAAAATATTTCTCATTTTCAAATTTGAATGAACTTTTCTCTCTTTTGCTAGAAAAATTACATTACATCGATATGGGTTTTCAATTTGTTTATAGTGTGTGTTAAGCTCTCCAAATAGTAGATGTAATAAAATTACGTAAATTGACATATTACGATGCAATTATTGCAATTCATTTATAACATTTGCATAATAGTAGGATATTTCACTTTAAAGATGAATGGATAGTTCTGTCTTCTGTGACTGAGATGAATTGTCATGATATGGAAAAAATAGTAAATGAATAATGTAATTTAGAATAATAATGTAACATGTTGAAGTTCATTTGTAATTGTTGACTTGAAAATATAAATGTGATACTGTAATAAAGGGAAAAAAGGTTCCCTTTGAACTAAGTGTGTATTTTCTCTGCACAATAACTTCTTAAAAAGTGGATTCTAATTTTAGTTTTTTGCCGGGAAGTTTGATCATATTAGAGATTGGTATAAAATTTGATGTAGGAAAATTGATTTATGTCGAATGGAATCCTATTCGACAATTATGACCCGATCGAAAGAAATATGGTATTCGATCTGTACGGAATCTTCATAAAAAGTTTGGTTAAATCCAATACAAGTAAGAGTATTATCTTCAATAATTACTATTATTGTTATTATTATTTAAAATAATAAGGGAGGCCACAAAGTAAATTCAAATAAGATGTATTTGTCGTTTAATGATCAATTAAAGTCCAGTTAAAATTTCTATAGATACAGTTTTCAAAACTCCAAGTTACTACTTCGCTTTCAATAACAAATCATATTTATTGCACGGTCTCAATATTATTTCAAACTATTCAATATTCTTTTTCATTTGATATATAATCATAAAAAAAGTAGCATTTCTTTACTAATATCACAAGAGATGAAATAAAAATATTTAAAAAAAATTAAGTTGGATTTCAATTGAAATGAAAATTTCTAAATCGATCGAAATAGTTTCAAAAAAATACACCTACAGAGGTGGGGCACGATAAATGCCATAGTATATGAATAATACTAGAGGTGGGGGTTATTGCTCTAATATATTAAATTGTAGTATGAATAACCATAAATTTCTGTATAAAAGTTTTGAAAACTTTTTCACCGGATAAAATGTTTGATCCGCTATTTGTTTTATCCGGATTACCATTTTTATCATCTAGGTTTTCTACGAATATGCTAGAGTTGCAACAATTATTTTTCTTGAAATGTTCAAACGATAAACTGGTAATCGAGAAAATATGTCAAGTTTGATTTACAAACCAAGCAGAAGTCACTTGATTGACATAACTCTCTATAAACTTATCAAGCATTTTGGAAGTCATTTGAAAATAATGCAAAGACAAAACGGAAATTTATTTCGGATAAAATATTTCATCCGCTCTTAATTTTTCAGGTAAAATGTTTTCTCAAAAGTTTTATCCGGATAAACATTTTATCCACATATGATTTCTTCCGGATAAAATATTTTATCCAATTGATTTTCTCCGGATAAAATAATAATACTTGATTATTTTATCCACTTACTTAATCAAGCTCGAACCAGCGAAATGATTTAAAGAAAACAGCGAAACTATTTCTTCGGCCTTAATATGCAGAAATAATGCAAGCTTAAAATGAATGCGGAGAACACAGACTTCGTGCGTGGAAATTCGATGACTCAATCCTTTCACATTCCCCATTCTTTAGTTGCTGAAATGATTCCACTATAATACCTTAATTTATATACTACTTTGTATAAACACACTTCATTTCTAGGAGTTACCAACTACTTACACCAAAACTCCTAGCATCTACTCTACTATATGAATCAAATAATGATTCAATTGTTCGAGCTTCGATTATAGGACGCAACCTCATAATCTTCAAAATATTTTACGTCTATTATGCCAAGACTACAAGCGTAATGTATAATATTTTTGTGTGAAGACCAATCTATCATCTAATTTTTGAAGCACAACTCTCCTGTATATGTACGAGTAATTGTGTGTAACATGGTTAATTCAGTTCCAGTGTATTTCTTTCCTATGTATCTTCATATGGGGATAGCTGTAATAATCTGACGTATTAATTTAGACTCCCCTTATTGAGAATAACTATTATTGATTTTCTTCTTTTTCTATTCACTTTGTTCTTCACTCTTACTCTCTTCTTGTTCTTTTCTTTGTTCGTTCTTATTCCTTACATACGTGAACTGCAACGGTCAAATATAAGTGAAAGCGATATGCCAACATTTGAAGCTCTGTGCTGATTTGATCTTCAAAGCCTTGAATAGTTGCAGATTTTAAAATTAAATGTTTTGTATTGTTCTTCTTAAAACATGCACCTAGTCTCTAAAATGTGCGGTGAATTTCTATATCTGATGGAACTCTTTGAATGGTGAGAACCGTATTTATTCGGCTAATAATCTTTAAGAGCAATGAACGTCTTTTTTCCGGACGACATTATTTTATAAGGACATAGTCTTTTTATCCTAGTTAATACTATAGAGTAGGTGTCCAGCTAGCCAACTTGTGGCATGTGAGTTTTCTTTTGCTGACTATATGTAAAACGATATTTATTTACGAATTCGCATTCTTTTATGGCATTCTTTATCTTCATTATTATTACAAACTTGTTGGATAAAGACCTTGAATGCACTAAGTGTATGTTAGATGTGATAGTGGATTTGATAGCTATCATGAAACAAATCTAATAGTCACTGTGTGTTCTAAACGAATTCCTAGTCGATTGGGCCATACAAAAGAGGAAAAGGGTCGCCCTAGCTTGAGACTAGCATCTGCGATGCAAAGTACCACGTTTCATTGGTAGGAAACATAGAGATGTTCTGAGCATGCAGATGGATAGTGACCTGGTGACCTATCGAACTACCCTCGTTCGGACTTTCCAAGTGATTATCATTTGTCGAGTGGATTAGGTCCGAGGTCTTGGTTGTACAGATTAGTCCTTACTACTCGAAACTTCATTGAGACTCTACATGATAGGTTCCTCACTTTGACCCGTTCACCGACTCCGTTGGGGTCATCAGGTGGCGGGATTGGGTGAAGTCCCGATGCATTTAGGAGCCGATGCCACATTATCGGGGATTCATTGTTCGCCCTTGTGCGTGGAAACTTCATTGAGACTCTACATGATAGGTTCCTCACTTTGACCCGTTCACCGACTCCGTTGGGGTCATCAGGTGGCGGGATTGGGTGAAGTCCCGATGCATTTAGGAGCCGATGCCACATTATCGGGGATTCATTGTTCGCCCTTGTGCGTGGATATCCTATACTATTAGTGGAGATAATAGTGTGCTAAATCTCTAGCCAGGGTACTAGATTTGTTTTAAGTAAATGTCTTTACCTAGTAGCACATACGATGTCACTATTTGATCTCCAAGATGTATGCATGGCTATCGAATCTCTAGCGACTCTCGATTTACCAATGGTCGTTGATTCGGTTGGGATATTTGAGAAAGTCCGATAATCATGACCAACTGGTTCTTGCAGGCACTATCAGTGATACCTAGGGGATCATGGGGCGATGTTGCTAGACGCTTTAACATGGTCCGATGGGCAAGTCCGAAAATGTGTTTTCGAAGTCACAAGCAGTTATGAGCCGACGGCTAGCTGTATCCCTGAACCATTGAGGGTCACACAAGTATTGGTTTCCCAATTCTCGTACGGATATGGAACTCAAAGTATTGAGTATAGTAGGAGGAAGGTTGGGAGTATGACTTCCAAAATTAGCTAACGGAGTAGGACTTCCATATTTAGCTAATGGGAGTAAACCTGCCATAAATATTTTTAATGGTCCAAAAATTTTACTTTGCATCATAATGATCAGTTTTGTATAATGATCACATCGGTGATATCTGATCATCGATCGGGATTATGATGATACCACAATAGAGGAGTTGAAAGTTCCGGAGCTTTTGTGTGAGGGCCGGGGCTCAAAAAGAGGGTGGAGAGTGATCGCCGGTGCCAAGAGATTGCACGGACAATGAGCAGCTCCTGGCAGGCTTCTAGAGGCGAAGGGGCACATGAATGAATCGATCCCACACCGGAATGAGAGGGATTATGAGACTGGGAAGTTATAGATATAATTGAGGTTAGTTGAGGAAGACTTATCAGATTTAATTGGTACTAGTCATACCAATAAGGTGCATCTTCATTTTCGGGAGCTCATCACTTAAGAACTCCAAAGTTAAGAGTGCTTGACTTGGGACAATTTTGTGATGGGTGACCCCTTGGGAAGTTTCTCAGGGTGCGTGCGACTGAGGACAAAACACGTTGGAAAGATCAGTGTTGGTACAGTGGGGACATTCGTTGAATCTGGGGTGTCACAGTTTGTATCAGAGCGGTGGTTCTGGTGAGGTACTAGCCTGCTGCATGGAGCTTGGAAGTCGCACTACCAGTCTATGAGTTTTACTGTTTTATGATTTCTTATGTTCGCATGCTGCATGTTTTAGTAGTTTTGGCCTTAGGGTTTTAAAATTAGACACTTAGTCATGCACTTAGATTTACGTGATAAGGTTTTGGTGTATCAGAATACCTCCCAGACGTGATAGTACCCATCAGGATGATGCTACGCCCCCTACTCCTCCCCCACCTCTGCAGTTGACACCATATGAGAGGGCTAGTGTGGACATACTAGTTGGGATCACTAGGTTGCTAAAGAGGCAGTCGGAGCGACCTGGGAAGTCTTATGAGGAGGACGTGACTGAGAGGTTCCGCAAGCATGGACCTAAGGAGTTTTCTGGGACTACAGATCCGCAGTTGCTGAGTAAAGCACTTGTGAGACCTGGATTTGTAATAAGAATGATTTGTTGATTGTATCGGTTTTTGGGAGTTTTCTGTTGGTTCAAATCTCTGTTTGAGAGTTTGGTTTAAATTTTCGGGTCTGATATTGCATTTGGAGAAATTCTGGAAGTTTTCGTGTTTTTGAGTATCAACTGGTTTTGTGAGTTAGCAGCTGGTCGGGGGCAAAACCAGTCAAAGCGTGTTTTAGCGCGAGATTCCTGAAACGCCGTCGTTTGCGTGAAGTCTGGTTGCGCGTGTTGTGATCAACAGGTGCGTTAGTGTATTTCCGTTGAGGGCTAAAACGACTGCGTTTAGTTTAGTTGGCGCGACGTCGTTTCGATGTGCGTCTGGTACCAGCTTGTGGAATTGCGTGTGTGTGTCTGCTGGTTGATCAGCAGAAGCAGATGTCAACGCGGGTCAAAATTCCTGTAGATCGAAGAGGAAACGTCGTCGTTTCGTTGTTACGACTGGGAGTCCAGCTGCGGGTGTGTTTCACCGCTGTTGCTTGCTGATGGTATTTCGCGAGAGCGACTGGATGACGTCAGTGGAGCGACGTCGTTTGAGTTAGTTGCAAGGCTGCGTTTTGAGGTTGCGACTGGAACCAGCAGAGAGAAGCGTTGCATTGTTTTGTTCTTGCGACTGGATACCCAACTGCTGGTATAGTATCCTGTGCTACGTCATTGGAGTAAGTTGGTGCGACGTCGTTTTGAGATCCAGCCGTTTGTTTGCTTTGCGATTTGTTGTAGCGTTGATTTGGAGAAATCAGCAGTTGGTTCCTTGCGTCTGCTGTTTGTAGTGTTCCTGCTGATTTTGTCGGTGGACAATTATTGGTATTGATTTCCAGTCGTTGCAAGTGCTATATATAGGAAGACTTGGTCTTCGAATTTGTGATATCATTTCCCATACTTAGCAAATATTTCCAGCCTTTCGTTCCTTATCCTTTGAACCCTAGAACACTGTTCAGCCGTGAGCTTTTCTGGCGAATTCCCGCTGTTTCCGGTGGTTGTTTTGCTCGTGCGAGGTAGCGTTGAACTCCTCTCGAGAAGCTCTTCCTTTTCGTACCAGTTTTAGAAGCTGTAATTGGCTAGTTGAGGAAC
>KV007848.1:0-13848 GCA_001598015.1 Dorcoceras hygrometricum
ACTACCTCACATAACGCTCCAACTGTCCAGAGCTGTTTACCAAACACACGCATACAGACCCGACGCTCACCAAGCATACCAGCTCAAAGCTGATCCATCCCAGATCTGTTCACGCCAGATCTGGTCTATACCAAACCCGATTAATTAGCTTAATTAATCCACAAATCTTTTGGTTCTCACAACTTCCACTCGATAATAGGGAGTGGCTGCAATAACTCTGTCGATCGCTGGTGCTCTGCCTTGACCTGCTGATAGGTCAAACACTCAGATACAAATCTCCCAATATCCTTCTTCATCCCCGGCCATCAATATAGCGTCTGCAAATCTCTGTACATCTTCGTACTCCCTTGGTGGATGGAGTACGTCGATGCATGCGCCTCCACTAAGATCTCAGCTCTCAGCTGCTCAATACTCGGCATACACATACGGCCTCTGAAGCGAACGATCCCATCCTCAACTGTATACAGACCTCGTCCTCTGGCCTCATCTTGTTGTCTCCACTACTGCAACTGCTCATCAGAGGCCTGCCCATCTCTAATCCGCTCTTGAAGAGTTGGCTGAACTGTGAGTGCTGCCAAACTCGGTGCACAGCCTCCTAAATAGAACTCCAGCCCAAACCTCTGTATCTCAGTCTGTAGTGGCCTCTCGACTAACAAACATGCCAGTACTGTAGTCTTCCGGATCAAAGCTTCTGCCATCACATTAGCTTTCCCCGGATGGTAGCTAATATCACAATCATTGTCTTTCACCAACTCTAAGCATCTGCGCTGCCTCATGTTCAGCTCCTTTTGGGTGAAGAAGTACTTGAGGCTCTTATGGTCGGTGAAAATCTGACACTTCTCAATGTACAGGTAGTGTCTCCAAATCTTCAGTGCGAACAATACTGCTGTAAGCTCCAGATCATGCGTCGGATAGTTCTGATCATAACTCTTCAGCTGTCTCGATGCTTATGCGATGACCTTGCCTCCCTGCATCAGAACTGCACCTAACCCTCTCAGGGAAGCATCCATATAAACCACAAACTCCTCGTGATCCACTGGCATCGCTAACACTAGTGCTGAAGTGAGGGCCTCCTTCAGCTGATAAGAGCTCCTCTGACACTCAGGACTCCACACATATTTCGCATTCTTCTTGGTCAGGGCTGTCAAGGGCACTGAAATCGAAGAGAATCCCTTGATGAACTTGTGATAGTATCCTGCTAACCCCAAGAAAATGCGAATCTCTGCTGCATTCTTTGGAATCCCCCAGTTTTGAACTGTCTCCACCTTCGATGGGTCAATAGAAATCCAATCTCTAGAAATGATATGCCCCAAAACGCCACCTGCTCCAGCCAAAACTCCCACTTGCTAAACTTAGCATACAATCTGTGCTCTCTCAATGTCTGCAGTGCGGTCTGCAAGTGCTGTCTATGATCCTCTAAGCTCCTCGCCTAGACCAGAATGTCGTCGATGAAAAATGATGAACTTGTCTAAGTACTGTCTGAAGATCCTGTTCATCAGATCCATGAAAATCGCTGGGGAATTCGTCTGGCCAAATGACATCACCAAGAACTCATAGTGGTCGTAACGTGTCCGAAATGCATTCTTGGACACGTCCTCCTCTCTAACTCTAAATTTATGGTAGCCAGACCTCAAATCAATCTTCGAGAAAACCGAAGCTCTCTGCTACTAGTCAAATAAATCCTCTATCCTTGGGAGTGGGTATTTATTCTTCACTGTAACTCTGTTCAGCTTCCGGTAGTCTATGCATAATCTCATGCTGTCATCCTTCTTCTTCACAAACAGAACTGGCATGCCCCATGGAGAAAATCTAGGGCGTATGAACCCCTTGTCGATCAACTCCTGAATCTGCTCCTTCAGCTCCTTCATTTCGGTAGGAGCCAAACGATATGGTGCCTTAGAGATAGGCACTGTACCTGGCATCAGCTCGATCGGAAACTCCACCTCTCGCTCCGGTGGAACTCCCACAACATCATCAGGGAATACACCTGCAAAATCCCTGACTACCTCCACATCAGACAGTGAAGGCCCTGCCAGACCTCCTGCAGCTGTAACACTAGACAAGAACACCTGACAACCAAGCTCCACTAGCTTCCTGGCCTGTAGAAATGATATGAATCTGGGCTTCTGTGGTCTCCTCGCTGCCTCAAATAAGAAGGTATCCTGCCCTGACGGCCTGATAGTCACTGACCTCCACTGGAAATCGATCACCGCTCCAAACTCCATCAACCAATCCATACCTAGGATGAGGTCGAATCCTGACATCGGCAAAATTACCTAGTCTGCTCTGACCGCATGATCCTGAAACATCATCATCAATCCCTGCACGATGCTGGTCATCGTAAACTCCTCTCCTGACGGAACCGTCACGGCGAGAGGTAGTGACACCTAGCACACGAATCTCACCTGAAACAGAAACGTCACACAAGTACGAATTTAAGGTCAAACAAGATTTCCAAAAAGCAGTTTAGATGCCTAAGGCATTTCTAAGTTCGCTAGTCCTATCCGTCTAAGTTCTCAAGGCAAGTTCTAGAAGATCTACAGTTCTTACTTATATCAACTTAGCAACTAAGGCAAAGAATTTCCTTGCAGCACTCTACTTAGCATTCAATTTTAAAACACCCAAGTAGCAACACGTCAAATCACAGAAATGATGGAATTTCTAAAGTAGAATACCTGTGAGTAATGTCGTGTCCGGATCAGCTGCATCTGCCTGCATCACAAAAACACGACTTGTGTCCTGTCTCCTCTTAGGGCAATCCCTAGAAATATGCCATGGCTCCCTGCAGTGATAGCACCTGCCTGATCCAGTCATGCAAGGTCCTGAATGCTGCTTACTGCACTCCTTGTAGATTGGGTACCCTCCAGGTCTAGGGTCGCTGGCCCCTGCTGCTGCGGCCTCTAGTGGCCTGAGGTCTCTACTGCTGTGACCCCTGAGGAGTTGGGCCCTTATAAGGCCCCTGAAATGGTCTCTTCGCTGGCTGCTGCGAAGATTGCCCTCTGAGGGGCTGCTGTAATTGCTGCTTCCTCTGAATGTCCTCCCTCATATCCTTCCGGCTGCTCTTGGACCGGTAAGCTCTGTTCACCGCTGCCATGTATGTAGCCAAGTTTGCCATATTGACATCATGGCGGATATCTAGTCGCAGTCCGTCAGTAGACTGCCGCAGCTTCTCGCTCTCCATAGTCAAAATCGATGGCAAAAAGTGACACCCCATCTCGAATTGCCACACATACTCGGCCACAGATTTGTCTCCCTGGAAGAGACTCATAAACTCCCTGATAAGCTGGCTCCGGGCATCAGGAGTGAAATACTTCTCAAAGAAGACAATCTTGAATATTTCCCAAGTCAAGCTCTCCAGAAACAAACCAACCACCACGCTCTCCCACCAAAGTGTGGCATCTTTCTTCATCATGAAAATCTCACAATGGACCTTGTTAGCGTCCGGGAGACCTATATAAGCAAATATGGTCTCCAAAGATAGGATCGACTCCTCAGCAAAGAGTGGGTCAGTGGTATCAGAAATCTCCTTAGGTCCCTGCTTGCGGAACCTCTCAGCAACGTCCTCCTCATGCGACTTCCCGGGTCGCTCCGACTGTCTCTCCAAAAGCCTGGTAATCCCGGCTAGCATATCCACACTAGCCCTCTCGTAGGGTGTTAACTGAGGAGGTGGGGGAGGAGGAGGAGGCGTAGCATCATCCTGCTGGTTTCTGTCGTGTTTGGGAGGCATACTGGTACACCAAAACCTTACCACGTAAATCTAAGTGCATGACTAAGCGTCTAACTCTTAAAATTCTAAGGAAAAACTCATGCATAAATAAAACATGCAGCATGCGAAAATAAACATGAATCGTAAAACTATAAAACTCACAGACTGGTAGTGCGACATCCAATCTCCACGCAGCAGGCTAGTACCCCACCAGAACCACCGTTCTGACACCAACTGAAACGAACCACACTGTAGAAATTTTTTTATTTTTTTTTTGAAATCATATGCGGAATAAATAAACTAAAAGGTATGGCTCGTTCCCTTTAAACATTTCTCAACATTAATTTAAACATAAATAAATGAATATTTTAAAACATAAAATCATCCATACTATTTAAAAACCCGATTAAGTAAAAGTAGCGAAAACTGAACATGATGAATAAAAAATCTGAAAGTGTATCATAACATAAATAAAACGTCAGAGTGGCCACGGGGTACAGCTACAACGGGCGCTCAGATGTCCTCACCGCCAGTAGGGATATACTCATCAGCAGTCTCACCTGCACCATTTAAACTTAGTGAGCCTAGAGTCCCAGGTCTATCTTTTAAAATAGCAAAGTACGTATAATAAAACCACATGCAAGCACATATGCATAATAAAATAACATTTAAAACATGTATGCATGGATGATCGTAAAACATGGTTCGTAGCTCAGTCGTAATGTATCATAATCATATAGCATACACAAAAAGGCATGACGTAACTTAACATAAAAACGTATGAGTCGTATCAGTGAAATGTGAGTAGGCGTATGATTGATCAATCGAAAGTCCAACGTACGTGGCGGTGCGGTTCACCCGACCTTACCTCGAGATCCACACACCTCTATGTTGTCACTTCACCATGTCGTGATCACATGGATCCATAAGCTCGTAATACATTAAAACAGGGGATCCTCGGGCCCGGTATCCCGACTAGCTCCATCATTAAACTTGCCACAAGTCACTTCATTCCCTCGGGTTTTTCTTAAAAACATGCCTTTAACGTTTCATAAAATCTCGTGATGTGTGCATTTCATAAAATCATCCAATTTAAAAGGCTTAGTCCGTCAATATATATTTAATTCCTTCATTTAAAACATTAACATACATAGAATATTACATATATAATTACATGTATATTCACGGGCTTCTACATTTTCTACTCCGGTCAAGGACTGGTTCAGGAGTCTGGCCCACTACTTCTAAGCCCAATAGAACCTAGACATAACTTAAAATTTAAACTTGGTCTTATACATGACATGATCCATAACTTTAAAATTAACATTTAAAATTTCTAAAATACTTCATCATTTACTAAAATCAACCATTTTAAGATTTGACTAAATAAAGACTAATTGACCAATTTTGACTAAATAAAATCCCAAAGACAACAATTTTAACTTTAGAACTTAAAAATAAAAAATTAGGTCCAACAATAATTAAAATTTTGACTAAATATTTGACTTTAAAACATTTGACCAAAATAATCTTAAAATGGGACCCTATACTTTAAAATTAAAATAACCGGTCCGGAATTAAAATAAGTTGGACCAAACTTAAAAAATTTTGACTCAACCCATGACTAATAAACCCGATCCAACCAAACCAATCGGTCCAGTCGAAACCGGCCGGCCCATGCACACCCTCAAGAAAGTAAGAACAACTTAATTTCATTAATTTCGAATGTTTCAGTGGTGTTACCTTTGAAAATTATGGATCCGATTTGAGATGATTATAGTGCAAGAACATTTAATGGCGGATCTTAGAAATCATCAGTATTTTAGTTCCTTACGATCAAGGCAATCCAGGTTTACGGGCTATGAACTTTAGAGGCTTGAAATCCTTGTAAGTACACTGTTTGATGAATGCTTGAGAGAGGAATATGTGACGTGATCTCCTATAATATATGGGGAATAAAGGAGAGTGGTCGATGGCAACACGGTGCTTCCAGTTTGAAATTAGTCGTGAAAAGTGAAGGAATGAATTGGGGAAATTGACCATCCATGACTAGTACTCTAGGTAGACTAGGCAAAGTAGATTTAGTGAGGAAAGTTTTTGATGTAATATCGTTATGCTTATTCGGCTTTGATTAGTGCTTATGCGGACAACCATAGGGGTGTTCAAGAGTATGAAAGGTTCTTGCTTATGCAAAGAGTGTTTATGTTTTATATTTTTTTAAAAAATTCCGTGACGTGACCGTTTCGTGAAATGATAATGGAATGGAACGGAGTTCCCCGCGATGATCTCCATGACCGTTACTACGAACCATGACCAGGACACGTGCTAGCCATAAAATTCATAACTAATTCGTTCCTTGACCAAATTGCTCCCTGTTTGGGCCTACGTGACCCTAACTCAATAAGATATTTCCTGCAATCAATCTTGACCACACAGACCACATAGAGTGACTTACCCGATCCCAACAACTCTATTGTCGTGTACAGACGACAAGCCAAGACATTTGCTGATCATAAAATTCATAACTAATTCAGTCCTTGACCAAATCGCTTTCCGTTTGGACCTATGTGATCCTAACTCGATGGAATAAATACCTGAACCACCCTTGGACCAAACCCTAGCTCCATGAACCGCCCATGACCGAAGCTTCACAAGAAAAGAATCAAATACATGTTAAAATCGTGATGCATGCATGAATCTCAAACAACAAACATAGATATAATCAATTCACATACAAATCATGCACATAATTTTTAAATAAATAGTATTATATGATTTAAATGGTGAGAAAAGGAAGGATAGAGCGTGTCTTTGTTGGAGAAAAAGAAGATCTGCGAGTTACCAACGTGTAGGACGCGATATTGGGACAAGACCGCCTTGGATCACCAAAAGCTTGCAAAATTTTGAACTTGAGGGAGAGGGGAGTGGCTTGAGGTGGCTAGGAGAGTGGGGATGAGTAGGGTTTTCGAATTTGTGGTGAAGGGGAGAATGAGTTGTGCAAAAAAGACCCCTACCAATGGTTTAATTAAGAAACTTAAGAGTTCTTTTCTCATACTAACCCTCCTCCTAATTAAAATGTGTTTTAAAACTCCCAAAGCAAGCCTTCAACTTAAATTTCGCAATAATAATTTTCCATATTTGCAAAACATAGAAAACCTCTTTAAAATAGCCCGTATAGGCGAAAAATGGGTTCCCCTAAAAAAATAATCATAAAAACCTCAATTTTCGGAAATTGCTGCTTAAAAATAATAAATTTACTCTTAAAATATCTAAGGGCTTAAACAATCTCAAATAATTTTCATCTCGGTTGTCTCTATTCTCGTCCACGCGTCCGGAACTCGAACAGACTAAAAACATGACATGCATATCATGCAACATTAAAATCATCATTAAATCACATAAAATAGCATATAATTTTCTAAAATACTTTTCCCCCTAGTCATGCACTCGTTTCTACGTAATTATGATTTCCTGGGCGTTACATGAACAATCTTGCCTTGTAGCTGACTCTTCTAAGAGCTGGCTATGGCATCAGCGGATGAACCATCTAAATTTTAAAACTATTGTCAATCTGAGTAAATGTGAATTATTTAATGGCTTGCCTAAATTAAGATTTTCAAAAGACAAGATTTGCTCTATGTGTCAGCTGGGAAAACATATAAAATCAACTTTTAAAAATAGAGGCAGTAACAAAACCTTGCGTAAGCTGGAACTTTTACATATGGATATTTTTGGTCTAATACCCGTGACCAGCTTAGGAGAATGAAATACACCCTTGTCGTTGTTGATGAGTTTTCAAATTTTACATGGGTGTTGGTTTTAAAATCAAAATATCAAACTGCCGACCAGCTGATCAAGATTTTAAAATGTTTACAAAATGACAAATCTTGCAGCGTTAACCGGATAAGAAGTGATAGACGAACTGAGTTTTTAAATTATAAACTATACTCTTATCTGGATGACATTGGAATTAAGCATGAGTTGTATGTAGCTAGAACACCTCAGCAAACAGGTTAGCTGAGCGCATAAATTGTAATTTAAAAGAAGCTGCTACAACCATGATTGCTGATTCAGGAATTTCAACGAATTTTGGGCTGAAGCAGTTAACACAGCTTGATATACTCGAAACAGACCAATGATTAATAAGCGTCATGGTGTAACCCCGATATGAGATCTGGAATGGAAAGAAACCTGATATTTCTTATTTCATGTGTTTGGATGCAGATGCTTCATCCATAATAATGGTAAAAACCTATCAAAAAGCTTTTGATGTCAAATCTGATGCAGGTATCTTTCTAGGATATTCAGCTGTGAGCAGAGCCTATAGAGTCTTCAACAACAGGACTTGACTGTGGAGGAATCAGCTCACGTGGTGTTTGATGAAAACCGCTTTTTGATCAACTTCAGAAGCTAAGCTAAATGACTTGTGCACTCGTCTGGAATCAACTAACCTAGATGATCTAGTGACGACGAGGCACAGACCAGAAACCAAGCTGAAGATCAGCACGCACTGGACACACCAATTACCAACCCGGATATTCAAAATGTTGCTCAAGCTGGTGTCCCAGGTAACATTGAAGTCATTTAATTGAATAACAGTGACACAGTGCAGGACCAGCAAGTAACAGGTGTGCCAGTTGTGAGTTCCGGTTCAAGAAACACTGATCCAGATCGCGTTCCAGCTAGTGGAGAACATGCGCAAGCTGATAACCCAAAAACTGGTATTCAAGAAGATCCAGAAGGACTGCAGGGGGAACCAGATGCAACCATCAACACTCAGCATGAAGCATCAACCTCATACAGACCAGGTTTCCGGAATAAGAATCATACACCCGAGCTGGTCATCGGTAACCCTTCTGCACCTCTCAAGACACAATCCCAGATGATAGACGAGTATTTTAACTATGCATTTATCTCTCATATAGAACCTAAGAAGGTAGATGAGGCCTTAGTTGACCCAAGCTGGATAGAAGCTATGCAGGAAGAACTTAGCCAATTTGAACGTAGTAAATTTTGGCATTTAGTTCCTAAACCTACTAACCAGAATATAGTCGGTACTAAATGGGTCTTTAGGAATAATTAGATGAAAATGGCAACGTAGTAAGAAATAAGGCTAGATTAGTGGCTCAAGGCTATAGACATGAAGAAGGCAGATTTTGAGGAATCTTTCGCACCTTTTTAACCAGATTAGAAGCCATTGGCATATTTCTTGCATAAAATTTTAAAGTTTATCAAATGGATTTAAAATTGCATTCTTGAACGGCATCCTAAATGAGGAAGTGTATGTTGCACAACCTCTTGGCTTCATAAATCATACCAGATCAGACTACGTGTATAAGCTGGATAAAGCTTTGTATGGTTTGAAGCAAGCTCCGAGAGCTTGGTATGATACTTTGTCCAAGTTTTTAATTGAGCATGATTTTGTCATTGGTTCTGTAGATAAGACTTTTTTTAAATTTATTAAGAACAATCATGTCTTATTAATACAGATTTATGTAGATGATATTATTTTTGGCTCGACTAATCCCAAGCTTTGCGATAAATTTTCCAAGATGATGCAGGATAAGTTCGAGATGATCATGATGGAGCATCTGACATTTTTCCTTGGATTACAAGTGAAGAGGCTTGAAGATGGAATCTTCATCAATCAAGCAAAGTACACAAAGGAACTTATCAAGAAGTTCGGGATGAAAAAATGCTCTTCAGCAGCTACTCCGATGAGTGCTTTAATCAAGCTGGACAAGGATGAAGCTGGAACTGGCGTTGAGGTAACTATGTATCGTGGGATGATTGGATCTCTTTTGTACCTTACTGCAAGCAGACCAAACACTATGTTTGTTGTATGTATGTGTGCTAGGTTCGATGATCCGAAATAGTCTCACTACATTGCAGTTAACCGTATTTTGAAATATTTTAAAGGGAATTCAGAACGTGGGTCTTTGGTATCCCAAAGACTCAAGTTTCAATTTTATTGGTTATAGTGATGAAGATTATGTAGGTTTTAAGATAGATCGGCGTAGCCCAAGTGGAACTTGCCAGTTTTTGGGTGACAGGTTTATTTTGTGGTTTAGCAAGATAGCAGACATCAATCGCAACGTCCACAGCTGAAGCAGAGTACCTAGCAGCTTGGAGCTGCTGTGCTCAAATTCTATGGATACAACAACAGCTTAGGAACTAAGGCGTTGATGCAGCTGAAGCACCCATTTTCTGTGACAACACAAGTGCGATAGCCATCACTCATAACCCTGTGCTTCATTACAGAACCAAGAACATTGACATAAGACATCATTTCATAAGAGACCATGTGCTGAAAAATGACGTTTGGGTGGAGCATGTTCCAACAGATCAACAATTTGTTGACATCTTCACGAAGCCTCTACCAGACGCTAAGTTTTCTTACTTTAGAAATATTTTAGGTCTCTTAGATATGTCTTAATATCATTCTGTATGCATTTGTTCAGGGGGTAACAAAACAATTCAAACAGATAATATCAAAATTCTATTGTTTGTCTCTGAGCTGGTCAGCTACGTGCTGATCTGGTCCAGCTTAGGGAAATATTGTTGGCACAGCGATGGATCCGGATCCCGCTCTCAGGGCGCAGTGGAAGATTTAAAATTTTGAAGTCCCGGAAATGGTAAATACACTAAATTATGAATCCAAAGATACATAGGATGTGTTGGATCTGTGTTTACAGATCAGAATCTAAGTTTTGATTCACACAAAATCTGCTTCTATTGTACTAATGCTCTACTTGACATGCGCAGCTTTCTTAGACTGGAGTAGACGTGAAGATATCTGAGCTAGGACAGTGAAGGGACGCCTGAGCTGGACTGGTCAAAGATATCAAGCTGGAACAGTAAGAGGACGCCCAAACTGGTTCGGCAGTTTACTTCCAAAAGTGCAGGGAACATCAAGCTGGTTCATCAGCTGGATGTTGGAGCAGCACGAAGATCAAGCGCAGAGTGTGAAGAGCAGTTCAAGCGCAGAATCAAGATCAAAGTTGAAGTGCAGAATCGAAGCGCAGAATGTTCAAGTGCAGAACAGCTCAAGCGCAGATCAAGTGCAGTATACAAGATCAGTGATTGAGTGCGTAGCCAACGCAATTTCGGAGGCCTAAACAAAGATGTTTGGCTGACGAACGGCTTAGGTTTTGACGAAGTAGTCGAATCGTTTCGGAGGGGACAGCAATGGTCCTATGCGGAAATGAGCAAGATGATCCCACACTTGCATATTCTCATACTGGTCCCTCAGCCGAATTATAAGCCTGCGAGCTGGTACAGAGATGGAATCGAGCTGGGAAACAAACCCAGTGCAAACCAGCTCGAAGACCAGCTGGGAAGGAAACCAGCTGAGAAACCAGCTCGCACAAGACCAGTTCTGTGGAGAACTGAACGGCGAACAGACTGGCAAGCTGGTTACATACAAACCAGCTTAGGAGCAGCTGAGAACAAAGAGCAGAATCAAGCTGGTTAAGGTCAAACCAGCTCAACGCTCTTGAGATGATGAAGATCAGCTGACAATAGCAAATTAGAAGAGTTTCTCAAGAGCGGTTGCAAACAAGAGGAGACGAAGAGATCTTTGAACGGCTTGAAGAAGCAACCAGCTCGATATAGATCAGATTGTTGAACAAGCTGGCAAGCTGGTTAAGGACAAATCAGCTAGATGGCAGGTCAGATGCCATTAAATCTACAAGCAAGGAGATTTGAACACAACGCAAAATGACAAACAATGTTCAGTATTCAAATCGACTTGCTTGTATTGTCTTCTCGGGTCAGAGCTCGAAGTTAGGAAAGGCTGCAGAATCATCGATGAACAGAGCTCAAGTCACATAAAGCCTGCAACGCATTAAATGCCAAAGGACGCAAAGTACATACGCATCAGAAGACTTTTCAGAACGGCTACATCTTTGTGTCCAACGGATATATCCAAGCAGCGGCTTTATAAACAGGCGCAAATGAAACAGATTGAAGTATGCGCAAAATAGTGAGAGTGTGTTGTGCAAATCCAAAAACACAACACTTGATCTGGGGAGATAGAAGAAAACCAGCTCAAACCATGAGCACTTCCCAGAGTGTGTGAGATTTAATACATTGAGAGACTGTGCTTACACTGTAAATCTCTCACACACACATTCACTTATATTCGAGAGTCGAACGAAATAGATAAAGAGTGAATGTGAATCAAATACTCTCCATTGTAGTCTTTAGGACAGAGACGTTACACAAGTCTAGTTGTATTTCGCACTGAGACGTTAAAGAAGTGTGTGTAGTCTTTGGACAGAGACGTTAAACAAGTCCTTTTAGCCTTTCTCACTGAGGCGTAAAAGAAGTGAAGTTAGTCACACAGTCTTCGGGGCTGGTGTGCAATGGTAGAAGCTAGGAGTTCTTGCGGTTGTTGGTCGTAGAGAGTGGGTTACAACGAGGGTCGTTGTAATCAAAGTCTTCTAGTGGATCCTTCCCGTGGCGGAAGAAGGGGAGATGTAGGATATTGAGCTCCGAACTTCCAGAAACAAATACAGCTTATCTTTCTTTACTGTTTTCAGTAATTACACTCGTACGCATCACATATTTTCTTACACATTTATTACTGTTTAATTGGGCTTCGAACGATAGAGTGCAGTTTGAGTTATTTCCGCATGTTTTATTTTGAATCCTGCGTCTTGTCATTCGATCTGGTTACACCCTCTAGGTTATTGATCGAATAACTAGTCATTGCACATGTATAGAGGGTATGCATATAAATCGATCCCAACACTTGGTATCAGAGCAGGTTGTTCTTGAATAGTGCATTTTCTTCAAAAATGCTGTTAAACAGTTTACGCTCTGATATCCGTTCGTAAGCCTGTTTGTGCTACAAATTTTTATGTTTTTCAAACCTCAGCATATGGATAGGGGGAGACATACTTCTTGATGCTCCTCTGGTCTATATGTATGAGAAATTTCGAGTAGCATAGACCTTGTTTTCAAAATCTCATGCATACACAAAGCTTTCGATAAACTGTCTTCCTATGCATAAAATCGTTTATTTCAAGAATAAAATTACCCCATGCTTTTTTAAGGGGGAGTTTTGTTAAGGGGGAGACAAGGTTTCTCTCTTTGATTCCCACAAAAAGGGGGAGATATATTTTCAGCATAAACATACATGCATATGTTTATCCAGATTTTGTGTTAATCAAAAAGGGGGAGATTTTTGGATCTATGTTTACAGATCAGAATCTATGTTTTGATTCACAGAAAGTCTTCTTCTATTGTACTAATGCTCTACTTGACATGCGCAGCTTGCTTAGACTGGAGTAGACGTGAAGATATCCGAGCTAGGACAGTGAAGGACGCCTGAGCTGGACTGGTCGAAGATATCAAGCTGGAACAGTAAGGCGACGCCCAAACTGGTTCGGCAGTTTACTTCCAGAAGTGCAGGGAACATCAAGCTGGTTCATCAGCTGGATGTTGAAGAAGCACGAAGATCAAGTGCGGAGTGTGAAGAGCATTTCAAGCACAGAATCAAGAGCAAAGTTGAAGTGCATAATCGAAGCGCAGAATGCTCAAGTGCAGAACATCTCAAGTGCAAATCAAGTGCAGTATACAAGAGCAGTGATTGAGTGCATAGCCAAAGCAATTTCGGAGGCCTAAACAACGATGTTTGGCTGACGAATGGCTTAGGTTTCGACGAAGTAGTCGAATCGTTTCGGAGGGGACAGCAATGGTCCTATGCGGAAATGTGCAAGATGATCCCACACTTGCATATTCTCATACTGGTCCCCCAGCCGGATTATAAGCCTGCGAGCTGGTACAGAGATGGAATCGAGCTGGGAAACAAACCCAGTGCAAAAAATCTAGAAGACCAGCTGGGAAGGAAACCAGCTCGCACAAGACCAGTTCTGTGAGAACTGAACGGCGAACAGACTGGCAAGCTGGTTAAAGACAAACCAGCTTAGGAGTAGCTGAGAACAAAGAGCAGAATCAAGCCGGTTAAGGTCAAACCAGCTCAACGCTCTGGAGAAGATGAAGATCAGCTGACAAGAGAAAATTAGAAGAGTTGCTCAAGAGCGTTTGCAAACAAGAGGAGACGAAGAGGCCTTTGAACGGCTTGGAGAAGCAACCAGCTCAATGAAGATCAGATTGATGAAACAGCTGGCACGCTG
>KV007849.1:2294-22513 GCA_001598015.1 Dorcoceras hygrometricum
TGCACTAGAAGGCCTGACGAGATCGGCGCGGACGATTCTCCTCGTCAAGTTGGCCGAAACAATTTCCGGCGAAGCAAGGCGGCTTCGGCGGCGCTAGGCGGCGGCGGCGGCGGCTTTTTGAGAGAGGAGAGGGGGCGGCTACTTAGAGCTAGGGTTAGGGTTGATTGTATCAAGTGTTTTTGATTTAAGTCTAAGTCTACTTTAAGTAGACTTAATGATGGACTTGGACCGGTCCAACGGGCCCGGGTCCAACGGATGAACATTCGGTTCATCCCCATCACCGTGAATTCATCAATCGCCGATCAGATCGGACCGATCGACTCAGTTTCCAAAACAGAATACTATGATCTGAAAAACCATTTTTCAGAACCCCAGTGCAAAATGACCGTTTTGCCCATCAACAGCGGAAATCACGATTTGACCCCTGTTGACTTTTAGGAAGTCGCACTCCCCAAAATCCTCTTCTCATGCTCACCACATTGATCTGAGTATCCGTGTGGAAATCTCGAATCCAGTACTTGTGTGACCCTCAATGGTTCAGGGATACAGCCAGTCGTGGGCCCACAACCATTGTGGCTCCGGAATCATAATTCCGGACTTGCCCATCGGATCATGGTAAGAGCTTCTAGCAACATCGCCCCATGATCCCCTAGGTATCACTGATAGTGCCTGCAAGAACCAGTTGGTCGTTGTTAGCATACAGTACGGTCCTTTCAATCCATATATCCCGATCAGATCAACGACCATTGGTAAATCGAGAGTCGCTATAGATCCGATAGCTATGCATACATCTTGGAGATCGAATAGTGACATCGCGAGTGTAACTAGGTAAACAAATTACCTAAAACACTTCTAGTACTCTGGCCAGAGATTTATACACTATTATCCCCTCAGATAGCATAGGATATCCACGCATGTCTACGAGCGGTGAATCCTCGACAACGATGCATCGACTCCTACATGCATCGGGGTCTCACCCAATCCCGCCGCCTGATGACCCAAGTGAGTCGGCAAATGAGTCAAAGTGAGATGCCTATCATGTAGAGTCTCAATGATGTTTCGAGTCGTGAGGACTAATCAGTACAACCAAGACCTCGGACTTATCCACTCGACAAATGGTAACCACTTGGAAAGTCCGAACGAGGGTAGTTCGATAGATCACCAGGTCACTATCTATCTGCATTCTCAGAACATCACAATGTTCCCTACCAATGAAACATGGTACTTCGCATCGCAGATACTAGTCTCGAGCTCGGGCGGCCTTATCCTCATTTTGACGGCCCAATCGACTAGGAACTAATTCAGAATACACAGTGACTATTATATGTGTTTCATGATAGTCGTCATACCCACTATCACATCTAACATACACTATAGTGCATTCTAGGTCTTTACTCTACGCAATTGTTAATCATTATACAACACAATGAAAGTAAAGAATGCCATATAAATAAATGCGAATATCATATATAAAGATCGTTTCATACAAGAGTCTATGAACCCACACGCCACAAGTTGGCTAGTTGGGCATCTACTCTAACAGGGTGAGCGTGCTCAAGACGTATTGGATTTGATCCATACTGATGTGTGTGGTCCATTTAGTATTGGTACTAAATATGGTCACACATACTTCATCACCTTTACCGACGATTACTCTAGGTATGGGTACTTGTACTTGATGAAGCACAAGTCTGAATCCTTTGAAAGGTTCAAAGAATTCAAGGCTGAAGTAGAAAATCAATTAGGCAAAAGTATTAAAGCACTTCGATCCGATCGAGGTGGTGAATACTTAAGTGCTGATTTTCAAGACTATCTGAAAGAGAATGGGATTCTCGCACAGTGGACCCCTCCGGACACACCACAGCTCAATGGTGTAGCGGAGCGTCGTAATCGGACCTTGTTGGACATGGTTCGATCTATGATGAGCTTCACTGAACTTCCTACCTCGTTTTGGGGCTATGCGCTCGAAACGGCGGTAATGTTGTTGAACAATGTCCACACTAAGGTAGTGGATAAGACTCCATATGAGATATGGATGGACAAACCACCCAAGTACTCATTTATGAGGATTTGGGGATGTCCTGCTTACGTGAAGCAGACAGTGGGAGATAAGCTGGATACGAGATCCATCTTATGCTACTTCATTGGGTATCCAAAGAATTCCATTGAATACTACTTCTACTATCCCAGTGAAACAAAAGTGTTTGTTTCTAGGAATGCCACCTTTATGGAAAGGGAATTTCTACTTGATAGAAAAGGCAAGATAGTAGAACTCGAAGAGGTTCGAGAACCAATTGAAGTACCAAGTGAGTCTCCCGCACCTCCAGAGCCAGTACCAGAAATGGTCGCACCTAGGAGATCCGCAAGGGTTCCTAGGGCTCCTGAGAAATATGGTTTTCTCCTTGAAGATGATCAAGGTGATCAAGTTATTGGATATGATCCAAGAACTTTCAAGGAGGCAATTTCCGATGCAGATTCTAATTTGTGGCTTGAAACAATGCAGTCTGAGTTAGACTCGATGCATGCTAACCAAGTTTGGACTCTTGTTAATCCTCCCGAAGGAATTGTTCCTATTGGGTGCAAATGGGTATACAAGAGGAAACTTGGGCCTAATGGTAAGGTAATGACCTACAAGGCACGACTAGTCGCGAAAGGTTACACTCAAAGGCAAGGTGTAGACTATGATGAAACCTTTTCACCAGTCGCAATGTTCAAGTCAATTAGAATCTTACTTGCCATAGCCGCATGGTACGACTATGAGATATGGCAAATGGATGTAAAAACTGTGTTCCTTAATGGAAACATTAAGGAAGAGATCTATATGACGCAGCCTGAGGGTTTCACATCTGTGGGAAGTGAGCATAAGGTATGCAAACTTCAGAGATCGATCTACGATCTCAAACAAGAATCGAGAAGTTGGAATCTGAGATTCGATGAAACAATTAAGGAATTTGGTTTCATCAAGAATCCCGAGGAGTCATGTGTATATAATAAGGTAGTTAAAAGCACTGTGACATTCCTCGTACTTTATGTTGATGACATTCTACTCATTCGGAATGATGTAGGAATGCTGCAGTCAACTAAAGTATGGTTGTCTAGTAGATTCTCGATGAAGGACATGGGTGAAGCATCCTATATTCTTGGAATACAGATCTATCGGGATAGATCAAAACGGATGCTCGGACTCACCCAAGCTACCTACATCGATACCATACTTAATAGGTTCTCTATGGAAGAGTCCAAGAGAGGACACCTACCTATGTGCCACGGGGTCACTCTATCTAAGTCTATGTGTCCGAAGACTGATGAGGAGATAGAGAATATGACACGTGTTCCGTATGCCTCGGCAATAGGTAGTATTATGTATGGCATGATCTCAACTAGACCGGATGTCGCATATGCTCTGAGTGTCACGAGCCGCTACTAGGCCAACCCCGGACAATTGCATTGGAAGGCTGTGAAAGATATTCTTAAGTACTTACGAAGGACTAAGAATATGTTCATGGTCTATGGGGGTGGTGAACTGAAACTGGAAGGCTACACTGATTTTAGCTTCCAGTGTGACGTGGATGATTCGAAGTCAACCTATGGATTTGTATTCATGCTCAATGGTGGTGCTGTCTCTTGGAAGAGTTCCAAGCAACACACCATCGCGGATTCAACCACTGAGGCTGAGTACATCGCAGCATCAGCTGCTGCTAAGGAGGCGGTTTGGATAAGGAATTTCGTCCAAGAGTTGGGCGTCATTCCTAATGGAGTTGGTCCAGTCCCGGTGTACTGCGACAACACGGGTGCCGTTGCGCAAGCAAAGGAGCCTAGGTCTCACCAAAGATTCAAACATATACTGAGGAAATACCACATAATCCGGGATATTGTGGCTAGAGGTGACATAGAAGTTGAGAGAGTCGCCTCTGCGGACAACGTTGCTGATCCACTTACAAAGCCCTTGCCAGGACCGTTGTTTGAAAAACATCGCAAAACAATGGGACTGCGTCTGATGAGTAGTTGGCTTTAGGGCAAGTGGGAGATTGTTAGAGTAGATGCCCAACTAGCCAACTTGTGGCGTGTGGGTTTATAGACTCTTGTATATGACAGTCTTTATATATGATATTGCATTTGTTTATGGCATTCTTTATCTTCATTATGTTTATATAATGTTAACAATTGTGTTGGATAAAGACCTAGAATGCACCATAGTGTATGTTAGATGTGATAGTGGGTATGACGGCTATCATGAAACACATCTAATAGTCACTGTGTATTCTGAATTAGTTCCTAGTCGATTGGGCCGTCAAAATGAGTATAAGGCCGCCCGAGCTTGAGACTAGTATCTGCGATGCGAAGTGTCATGTTTCATTGGTAGGGAACATTGTAATGTTCTGAGCATGCAGATAGATAGTGACCTGGTGATCTATCGAACTACCCTCGTTCGGATTTTCCAAGTGGTTACCATTTGTCGAGTGGAAAAGTCCGAGGTCTTAGTTGTACTGATTAGTCCTCACGACTCGAAATGTCATTGAAACTCTACATGATAGGCGTCTCACTTTGACCCGTTTGCCGACTCACTTGGGGTCATTAGGCGGCGGGGTTGGGTGAGACCATGATGCATGTAGGAGTCGATGCTTCGTTGTCGAGGATTCACCGCTCGCTGACATGCGTGGATATCCTATGCTATCTGAGGGGATAATAGTGTATAAATCTCTGGCCAGAGTACTAGAAGTGTTTTAGGTAAATGGGTTTACCTCGTTACACTCGCGATGTCACTATTCGATCTCCAAGATGTATGCATAGCTGTCGGATCTCTAACGACTCTCGATTTACCAATGGTCGTTGATCTGATCGGGATATATGGATTGAAAGGACCGTACTGTACGCTAACCATGACCAACTGGTTCTTGCAGGCACTATCAGTGGTACCTAGGGGATCATGGCGCGATGTTGCTAGGCGCTTTACCATGATCCGTTGGGCAAGTCCGAAATTGTAATTTCGGAGCCACAATGGTTGTGGGCCCACGGCTAGCTGTATCCCTGAACCATTGAGGGTCACACAAGTAGTGGATTCAAGATTCCCGTACGGAAACTGAGCTCAATGTGTTGAGCATAGGAGGAGGATTTTTGGAAGTTCGACTTCCTAAAAGTCAACAGGGGTCAAATCATGATTTCCCGCTGTTGAGGGGCAAAACGGTCATTTTGCACTGGGGTTCTGAAAAATGGTTTTTCAGATCATAATATTCAGTTTTGGAAACTGAGTCGATCGGTCCGATCTGATCGGCGATCGGAGTTGTAACGAAGTCGCAGTGATGGATATCGTCATTTGGACCCGGGCCCGTTGGGCCGGTCCAAGTTCATTACTAGTCTTATTAAAGGAGACTTAGGGCTTCATTATGACATAACTCAATCACATCATTACTAACCCTAGACCAAAAGCTCTCGGCCGCCCCTCCTCTCCCAAAGTCGTCGCCGCCGGCCACCACCGCCGCCGCCCCTCGCCGGAATTTGTTCCGGCCAACCTTTCGAGGAGTTTCCATCCGTGCTGATCTCGTCAGGCCTTCTAGTGCAGGCTGACGAAGGAACCTTGCTTTCGGTCGTGGACCTGATTATACGTAATCTACCGCCGCCTACCGTGAAGTGCCGGTTTCCTCGTGAAACTGGTCGGAGCCAGGCGCCAAGACGCCAACAAGGTAACAATCAAAGAACCCCCTATGAATGGTTTGTTGAATTGTTTTATTGTATTGAACGTTTCCCGGCGCTAATTTTAAACTTTCGCTGCGCCGCCGGGAGACGTGATCCGGATCCGCCACCGTTCCCCAACATTCTAAGCCCCAAAGCCTCAACTCAAACTTAGAACAATCCTAAGCCCAACTCATCTGGGCCCAACAACTAAGAACAAACCCTTTTTAAAATCATTTGAAGGACTCGGCCCAATATCGTTAAAAAGGCTTAAAATTTCATTAAAATAAATATCTGCCCAAAGTCCACTAATTTGGCTAAAACCAAATTTAATTAAAAATTCCAGAAACTTAAAAATAGATTTTGGCAAAAATATCATTGACCCAAAAATAATTTTGACTCGAACTAATTTTAACTTAAAAGTTGACTTGACCCGGTAAAAACGACCCGGACTCTAAAAATAAAATAACCCGGCCCAAAAATAAAATAATTCGGACCAGACTTAAAATATTCGACTCAAGACTCGAAGAACCGGTTCAGCCCAACCGAATCAGCCGGTTCAATTGGACCAAAACAGCCCACTACAAACCCTAAACCCAAAAACACACACTGGTTCATGCAGGGTAGCGACCAGCCGCCAGTCATCACGCTCGACCTCCCTGATCCGGCCACCATGGCCAGAGCACTTAAGGCTGGACCACCCCCAGGTCCAGGCGGTTCTAACGTGACCAACCTTGCCTCAAACCGTGGCCTAACCAGGGAGAAACAGTCGCTGCAAGTGGACACACCAGCCATGCTGTGCCGTCGCGACCACCTGATGGTATCAGAGATCGTTCTCTCTACTCCAGCCACCACTTCCGGAGCCCTTCTGGATGGACCACCCCCAGGTCCATGAGGTTCCAACGAGACCAACCACGGCCCCCACCAAGCATGCACGAAGGAGAACGAACGCTGGGAAGGAGACACACGCGACACGCACAAACACACACTGCGCGGTGTGCGACATCAAGCCATTGGTTCGACCACAATTCCACCACTTCGAACCACGACAAGCCACTCCTAGGACCACCATGAACCACTTAACAACGAGCCCAGACCCCACAAGCAGACCATGAATCGAAGCCATGCAAAAGAATTCAAAACCGTGAGGTGCACATGAAGAGAGACATATGATCATTGACATGTACATTGAGATCTGAAACATTCACATATAAATTCATGCATAATATTTGTAAAAGTAGCGTAATATGATCTATATGGTGAGAAAAGAGAGAATATAACATGCCTTGATTGATAGAGAAGCGAAAATACGTGATACCGGGGCGGAGGACAATGGAGAAGACCACACCTTGAGTTCCAATAGAAAAACTTGCAAATTTTTGACCACCAAGGGGAGGATGGAGGCTGAAGTTGGCTGATGAGAGGAGGGTCTAGGGTAATTTTCGAGTTTAGGTGAAGGGTGTATGAAAAAATGTACTAAAAAGCCCTTCTACCTTGTTTTATTTAAAGAAATAAGGGCCCATCATTATACTAGCCCATCCTCTAATTAAAAAGGCTTAAAAACATTTAAATTTCAGCCTCCAAGCCTTTAAGTTTCGTAATATAAGGCCTCTAAAATTTAAAAGTGTAGTAAAAGTCATAAAAAAGGCCCGTATAGGCGAAAAACGGGTCCCCCTCGGTAACCGTGCATAAAATCTCATTTTCTTGGAAATTATGCATAAAATAAAAATATTTTGCTTTAAAATATGTCTAAGTGCTAAAACATTTAAATATTTTCGATTTGGCCATCTCCGGACTCGTCCCCGCTTACCGGTCTCAAACCGTACTGTAAAGCGACATGCACACGTAAAGCATAAAATCATCATATACATGACATGGAAATCATATTAACATAAGGTTTTCCTCCTAGCCATGCATTCAATTCACGTAATTAGTATTTCAGGGCGTTACAATCACTCAACTCCACTCTCGACTCATGGGAAACATTTAGGGCATGGATCATAAACCCTGAATTGTCCAGCGACAACAGAGTAAACATCTCCAGGGCGGACACCATAGGAATCTTAAGTCGCGAATCAACACTATAGAACTCCCATTTCTCTCCAGATCGAGGCCGAAACCTCACCACACCATGAAAATAGTCTACAGTCGCTCTATATTGAGTCAACACATCCATACCCAAGATACAATCAAAATCTCTAATTCCCAAAACAATCAGATGGGTCATCAAAACATGCTCATCAAACCTAATCAGGCAATCCAATACTACCTTTCGGGACAACAGAATCACACCAGCAGGGGTGGACACGGAGACAACATCACACAGTGGGGAAGAACTCAACCCACGCTCATACACAAACACCTCAGAAATGAAGGAGTGTGATGCTCCAGTGTCAATCAAAACTCGTGCAGGAAAATCAAAGATAAGGCATGTACCTTGAATCACTCCTGTAGGAATCTCATCAGCCTGCTCTCTCGTCAAAGCATTCGCCTGGGCTTGCTGTGGTCCCGGAAGCTGAGGTCTCGAAGGTACTCCAAACCTAGAAGGCTCACGAGGTTGGAATCCAGATCGTTGGGACGGAACAAAAGGCTGCTGTCGCTGCGAAGAACCACCAGCGGAACCCTGCTACGATTGACCCAAAGACTGCCCTCTCATCAAAGGACACGCTCTAGCAAAATGTCCCGGTTGTCCACAGAGATGACAAAGACCTCGAACTCCATGACATTGCGAAGTCTCATGCTTCCCTCCGCATTGTCCACAAAACACACCGCCAGAACTACTGCCACCAGAACTCACGAAACCAGAGGAACTCGAATGCGCCTTCTTCTTAAACTATTTACCTCGGGGCTTGAACCTCTGATGATTCGATTGCTGCGATCCCTGAGGAGACTGAAACGATTGCGACACGTCTTGCACCGGTTGAAAAGAGCGCCCCACTGACGGCTGCACCGGAGCCTGTGCCTCCAACAAACTCTCCTCAATGTATACAGCCCGATCCACGGCCTCAGCATAAGTCGCAGGTGTACCAGACAACACCATCCAGAACAGATCAGGCCTCAAACCCTTCAGAAACTTGTTCCTCTTAGTCCTCTCCTGGTTAGCAACATGGGGAACATACATCAAAAGCGAAGAGAACTGCCTGGCATACTCGGCCACCTTCATATTCCCTTGCTTCAAGTTGTCAAACTCTCGCTCGTGACTGTTGTAGTAGGACTCTTGGGTATACTCCTGTCGTAACGCTGCACAAAAGCTTTCCCAAGTAATCACAGCCCCACTCTCACGCAAGATAAGGGAAATATCTCTCCACCAGCGCTGCGCATTATCTCTCAACTGCAACACCGCTAACTTCAATCTCTTCTCAGGAGCGTACTCCAAAGTATCAAACAATTCTTCCATATAAACTAGCCAACCCTCGGCCATCAAACCTCCTTCAGCGCCCACGAACTTAGGGGGATTCGTCCGCTGAAACCTTGCCAGAACTAACTCCATCTCGCCAATCTGTCTCGTCAATCCTTAACCTCTGCCTGTCTCTCTCGACGACGCAAAGGAATATTCTGTTGAATGCCCTCATCACTATCCGAGGCCCTAGACTCCTCAGCGGAACGTCTAGCAGTCCTACCTCTACCTCTCCTCGGCGGCATCTAAACAAGTCTCAGGGTAAGAACTAACAGCAGATAATCACAGAGACAAATAAAATAATCACATAAGCCACATAGTCAATCAAAATCAAATCCAAACTCTGTGCCTAGACTCGAGTGTGATCAAAGAAAAATGAGCTTAACCCAGTTTAAGCTCTGATACCAAAAATGTCATGCCCCGTTGTTAGGACCGGTTTAAAGAGATAGCAGGCGCTGTTGTCAAGAATTAAATAAATAAGAACTAACAGCAGATAATCACAGAGACAAATAAAATAATCACATAAGCCACATAGTCAATCAAAATCAAATCCAAACTCTGTGCCTAGACTCGAGTGTGATCAAAGAAAAATGAGCTTAACCCAGTTTAAGCTCTGATACCAAAAATGTCATGCCCCGTTGTTAGGACCGGTTTAAAGAGATAGCAGGCGCTGTTGTCAAGAATTAAATAAAATTTTGCACGCTACTTATCAAAAGGATGAGGTGCAATACCTCGGGTTCTTGAACATTAAAACAGAGCACCGGAGACAGATCTGGTATGTAATAAAACATGCGGAAAACACCAGAACTGAATCCTAATATTTTAAAACGATGCAAACAGATTTCTGTGTAACAGAAATCTGCTACTGTGCAAGTGTACATTCTAATGTGTTATGCGTGCTAAGTAATAGTGTATGCAGAACTGTAAATCGTAAAGAATACAAACAGTGCAATTTGTTTATGGAAGTTTGGACTTCAATGTCCTACGTCTCCCCTTCTTCCGCCTCGGAAGGTTCCACTAGAAGATTTGATCTATACATCGTGTACAGACCCGATCCCGCAACCAGTAGCTGCGAGAACTCCTAGACTCTACCAGCCCTCGGCTGTTCACTCAATCACTTGTTTAACGCCTCTGTGAGAAAGGCTACAGACACAGAGTTTAACGTCATCGTGCTTGGACGGGAACTGATTTGTATTGGGTTTTGAGATTCATTCACTATACAATGAATGTGAATGAATCTCTGTGTGTGAGATTTTTACAATGAAACGCTCAAATCTCTGTTTCTCTATTCCTCACACACTAGGGAAATTGCTTCTCCAAAAGCTGATTCTAGCTCAGCTGTCAACTGCAATAAGCTTCTCTTCGAATGATAGTTGACAGCTTCGCTTCAGGTTCAATTTTTTTTTTGATTGTTGTCTTCTTTTGATTTAATCTTTTCTGTGCAACAACAACTCTAACAGCCACTTTCTTCAATGGCGTTCTTCTCGTATATAAGCCTCTGTTTGAATTCAATCCATTGGACACAAATTCTTCCCGTTTGAAATATGCTCTGTAAAGTACCGACAGGGATTGTTCTTTGTGTCCTTTCTTTTGCAGGCTTTTTGTCGTCTTCAATATTTGAAATAAGCTCAGCATTTGACATCCAGCTTTTGTAAAACTCCATAATATAATTCGTCAACTGCTTTGCTACTGGTTCATTCTTCAATCACTGCGACTGGTTATTTCCTCTGTTTCTTTGCGACTGGATTTCCTGTCGACTGGATATGCAAACACTGTAGCCTGCGACTGGGTATACTATAGCTTGCGACTGGTTGATCAGACGTTGGTCGTGAAAAGCTTGCGACTGGATCACGTAGCTTGCGTTTGGTGTACAAGCTACTGTAGCTCTCGTCTGGATGTACTGTAGCTACCTGCTGGTCATTGCCATCGCAAAATCCTTCTGCTGAATCCTTAGCGCGAAGGCAAAACGCTGTCGTATCCATTTAACCAAACGACATCGTTTTGCTATCGCTAACTTCAAATACCATCGACTGGTTCTACTGTAGCTCATCGCTGATTGTGATGACATCACTGCTGATGTCATCATCGCTGATCCAGCTTTTGTACTTCTCTTGTCAACTGCTGATTGCTTCAACTACTGATCACTGTAGTTTCCTGCTGACGTCATTGTTGCTGCTCATAGCTTCCTTCAGTAGTCATGCTGACGTCATGATTGCTGATTCTCGATTTCTTCCAATCAGCAATGCTGACGTCATCGTTGCTGATCACAGCTTTCTCCAGTAGATATGCTGACGTCATCATTGCTGATTTCTCCAATCTTCACACGATCAGACTTCTACTGTTCATCTTCTTCTTCGAACATTTATTCAACGGACTTCATAGATTCTGTTCCAACTGGTTCAAGCTCTCTTAGCAATTATCACATCTGCTGGTCTAATTTGGCCTTCACCTGATTACGAACAACTGATTCAACTTTGGACGTCTCCATTGCTAAATCAACTTCCGTCTGAATGATAAACCAAAAACAGCTGTGAACTTTATCTTGTAAACCATCGACTGGACAGATTCTGCTTCATGACATTTTTCTTCGATAGCTAGCATCTGTACACTAAGTAGAAACATTAGTAATACAATAACAGGTTTTGTGTAATTCAAAACTTAATCAGGATCTGATAATACAGATCCATCACCCGTGCTAATTAACAATAATTCGCACAATTAAGCACATAAACGCGGAAGCATAAAACAGGGCTAAAAATTTTCGAAATAAAATTAGGCATGAACTCAAATCATCATTTAAAATATCCATACTCAAAATACAAGTTTGAATCTAAACTCATACAACAACAGGTAATTCAAATCAAATCAACATCGATCCCCCGAATACATACAACCTCAGGGCATCCCCTGGATCAATACATAGTAATATAATAACTGGGACTCAAGGAAATGGGGATCGACCAGCTGAAGTTCCAGTCTGTCCAGCTTGGTTACCTGAAGATCCTGCAATTGGGCCACACAGACCCAAACAACAAAAGCAGGAAAAGAGAATACGAGGTCAAGCCTCAGTACGAAGAGATATCTAAAAACAGCAAATCATGCAACATGCTATATCTCAAGTTATGAAATGCATGAGGCTGTCAAAGGAATCGGTCAAAAAGGCCTGCTAATCAGCTGGCAGTACATCTCAATCGAGCCTCTATACCCGCACAGTGTATCAACCGGGGAAATCATCGATCCGTGATCTTCAGGCCCGTCAGCCATCACAGCTCGGTGGTATTCAGACACAACCAATCGATCGGTCACCACTCCGATTGTGACACCCATACCCAACGGGGCCACGAGAATTGGGGTAAACAAAAATTTTCGAATAAAAGAAGGGCTAAAAGATAATTTGTTATAAGCTGCATCTCTTATAACTCAAAGGAAACGAAACTCAAGACCAATTCGAAATTCAGCAGATACTCAATTATGCGTGCTACTGCTAAAAACTTTTGCGGAAACAGGGTATTTCATATAACTTTGCAATTGCGATTACAATAGCTGCTATTCGATATAAATATACAACCATTGCTACTGATTTAATACAGCACAACCTAATCAAAACAATATAACTATGACACGGAAAACGTAGGCCTTGGATAAACACAACGCCACCCATCTGCTGATTCAAGTTCCACCTGCTGTTCCTCCACCAGTTGTCGTACCTGCACCATTTTAAAAGCTAGTGAGCCTAAAGGCTCAGCAAGTAAAATCTGAGTAGTAACAATTTCATAAAACGCAGGCAGACATCTGTACAATGCATATGTTAAGGAACTTCAATATACAATATCATTTTTATAAACATTTCAATGGCCGAAACAGGGGAAGATAGCCCAGTTTCTCATTTCTTTCAATTCCATTTTCAGTTGATCATGGCATATAAGTTCTATTTGGTCCGTGTTGCACTTTGATCAAAATGACTCCCGATATCAGTTTAGCATATAGCTCATATGAAAGGGCAGTCGATATCTAGACAACTGCTCACCCTTCTCCTTGGTGACCTTAACTATCTATGCCATAATCTAAAACATCTTTCGTTCCTTAACAATCTTTCTTTAATCATTTCTGTAAAACATCGGGTTCCATCATTTAAAACATTTGCTTCCCATTTTGAAACTTTACTGAGTATTGAATTCGACTTTGGAAACATATCGTTAAACTGGAACTGATTGAGAGAAAAACCAGTCGAAATGAATAGTACCAGTCGCAAGACTAATACCTGCTGAAATGAAAAGAAATACATCTGCTGGTGAACAGTACCAGTCGCAAGACTAAATATAAAATGAAACGATGTCGTTGGGGTGATCAGCAGACGAATACAAAACTACCTGCTGATCTTTGTATAAAGTGAAACGGTGTCGTTAGAATGATCAGCAGACAAAATACAAAACTACCTGCTGATCTTTGTGTAACTAAATGGAACGACGTCGTTAGCACATCAATCAGTCGCAAGGAAAAGTTCTAACACGATTATATAAATGAATAGTACCAGTCACGAGACTAGTACCAGCTGGAATAAACAGTACTTGAAATTAAAGCAACTGCTGAATTTAAAATCACAATGCAGCTGCTGATTCCTTATCAAAGGAAAGCAACTGTTGATACTAAATAAAGAAAGACGCATCTGCTGATGAACAGTGCATCTGCTGAATTTTATGAAAAACGCTTGTAACATAAAAACAACGATCGCGCTACCAGCCGTTGCCTATTAAACCAGACTTTATACTGATCTAGCTAGCACTGCTGATTACACAAATCATCAAATCCTGATATTACAACACAGAGGAAAACATTCATAAACATTATATCAATGCAGCTGCTGAATCTTAACAAGTAGAAACAGCTGCTGGGACATAACTCGACATTTGTGATATCAGAACAATAACAATGTCATCAGCTGCTGCCTATCAAACCATACCAATGATTCAACCTACAGCTACTGATTTCACAGTTATCAAATTCTAATATTACTGCTATTTCGAGAAGAACATTCATAACTTTTCTGGAAGTGAATTCCGATCCTCAGTATCTTTTAAACTTCATAATCTTTCTGAAAATCATACTGGAAGCATCATAAACATCAAAAACATCATTTTCAAACCCATCATATGCTTCAAATGGTGTAGAAAAAGATCAGCTTTTACGTGCCTTGATTTGAAGCTTTGCAACCACAGCTAATTCCTGCAGAATCCTCCCTCTTGAGCAACACACAATTCTTCTGGAAATTTCTTTGAAGAACACTTTAAAACTTTTCTTTGCAAATGATACAAATCTTACTTTAGAAACAAGTATTTATATGAAAGGGATTAGTGGCAAGCTACTTGTGAAATCAAGCATGACACACTCCTAAAAGTTAGTAAAATTCCCTCCATATTGTTTTAATTTGTAAAACACCAAACCTTCTTTTAAAGAAATCATTTCACCTCCTTAAAACTTTTTACAATCAATTTCAATCCAACTTGTGCATTGCTCTTTGGAGTTACCTGCTGGTACCAGCCGCAGCGCACCCTTACCTGCTGATATCAACAATTCAGCAGATACATAATATTTAAAATTGCCAAAATGGCCCATATGATTTATGAAATGCATAAATATGGTCCTAAGGATTTTGGGGCGTTACACCGATGATAGCGTTGGACCTTTCAGGCACGACACATCTGTCTGCCGGTCACAACGTGGCTCTATCTCAGGTCATCAATCAATCAATCTGGCTCAATATGTATGCATGAATGCCATTCAGTAATCAATTCTCAATGCATACATATCAATACGTGAAAACAGAACATCAATAAACCACACAAGGTAACATCTGTTCACGTAAACACAGCATCATCTCAAACAAATTTCAATAACAAGAAATATAGGCATGATCATGCTCATAGCTGTTTACAACAGCTCAACTCGTACCTTTAATTCTCAAGTTCTACTCAACAGATCTCACCAGGCACGGCAGTTTCAGCTTACACAAATGCTCCTCACTGGTCATGGCACAACAATACAGCAGGGACTTCCCTATAGCTGAAATCTAGGGCTCGAAAGAGCTAAGGAACTATCGGGTTCAACTTGCAAAAACAGTCGAGCAACACTGTTACTTCGCGATCCTTCAAACACGTCGACTCAAGCTTCCCAGCTAGTGTTAATCGAAAGAGCTACTCAAGACAAGCTCAACGCCACCTGTCTCGCTCCAAACAACGGTGGAATTCGACGGTAAATTAACCGAAGAAGGGTTTGAATGAACAATATCTATCGAGGGTTTCGAAGAAGGAGATAAGAAATATCAGGTTCAAAAATACGCTAAGTGTTGAGCAGCACTTGGTATTTAAATCCTCGAATCACTACCGTTCTAAGCAATTCAGATCTTTTCTTAAGCTAAGACACAAATCCTCTCAAAGCTGATACCAGCTTTTGCTCTCTGCTGAAACGATGCAAGCATTCCAACGCTCTTCTAACTCATATAGCAAACGACGTCGCGCCAACTTAACAAACGACGTAGCATAGGGACACGTCACCTCGCTACCAACGGCTGATCAACAAACCAGCAGCTGAATAAAACAACGCATCAGATGCCTCAACAGTAGATGTCTAACGCGAACAACAGCTAACGCTAAACGTTACACCCAAAACGTTGTCGTTCCAACTTATCAAAACGACGTAGTTTCGATACCCGCTAAGAAGCACGCTAGCGAAACCAACAGCTGGTTCCTGTTCACAAAACGTCGTCGCTTCAGAGTCCCTTAGCGCTCTCTGCTGACCATCGCAACTAAAATACCAACGTTTGAAATCCACGTCTGCATTGCTGCTGCTTCCTACCAAAACGCAACGTCTGAAATACCAAAAGCTGACGCGATCGCTCATCGATGATGCAAAACCCCAACAGATATCTCTCCCGCGACATCTGAACTCCAAATTCGATGCTGATCTCACCCGAGAACTAGCAACTCACAGCTGATCAACTCTAAACCAAATCTGAACACCCGAAAATCACAATTCCGTGACAATTTTAATCCAAAAGCTGATTAGCCATTAAATCATACTTAACAGAATTTCTAGTCCTCAAAAAAATGAGTTCATGGTAGTGAATCTACATATTTCAGCGATCGATTTTCGATCAAGAGCCAGTATATATATTTTAGTTAAAGGAAGTAAAGTTTCAGATTTGAGGATTTATGATATAGAGGACCCGATCACTCAGGAAGGGACAGGATTACAGTAGGACCGTAATCCCTTCATGTAAGGGACAAGATTATGGAAATATTGTAATCCCTTCACAGAGAAGTTACTGATCAGTTTGCTTCATGCACAAGGATCACCAGAGAGCCTGTAGACCATAAGTCATCCAGTTTAAGAAATTCAGATCCGAGTTCCGAGTTGTCTTTCAGTAGCGAGATTTCAGATTCAGTTATCTTCCTTTAATTTCGTACTTGATTTCAGATATGCCTGCATTTATGTGATCTTGTTACACTCAGTTTTACTTGTTGAGCCCTTTAGGCTCACTAGTTTTCCCGATGTAGGTGAGGCAGCTCAGGGGCAGGCGGGTGGCGCAAGTTGAACCAGACCTGGGGGTTGCGTGTGTTTGTCAATGGCCAGCGTTTCCACGCAGTCACAGTTGTTGTTGTTTTTATATTTTGTCAAACTGTATTAAGATCCATGACAACAATAGAGAATTCTTGTAGAGTTCCATTAGTTGTAATATCTTTTTGTAATCCTATATGAAGTCTTATAATTCAAATCTATTTCTACTGTGTACCTTTGGCGCCACCTGCTTTGTTTCAGTTTTGTGTAAGGGAATACAGCTTACTTTATTTCAAAATGTGGTCCTATTTTTTTCAAATTTTAAATTTACTCTAATTCCGTTGGCTCCCATGGGTTTGGGCGTCACAAGAACATTAGAGTACATGACTGTAACGCCCAGAAATCCTAGTTGCGTGAGAATGAGTGCAGGACTAGGGGGAAACTTAGTTTTTAGAAAATTATATGATATTTTATGTGATTACGTGATAATTTTATGTTTTAAGATGCTCATTTCATTCCAATAGCCTGTTTGAGTTCCGGATGCGTGGATGAGACTTGGGACGACCGAGGTATAAGTTTTTTAAATTATTTTAAGCCCTCATACTTTTAAGAGTTAAAATTTATTATTATGAGCAGCATATATGAAAAATAAGATTTTTATGTATATTTGTCGAGGGAACCCGTTTTTCACCTATACGGGCTATTTTAATGAGATTCACTACATTTTAAAAATTAGAGACTTTAATATTAATAAAATTAGAAGTTTAAAGTTTAATTGTGAGTTTTAATTAGCACTTTTAATTAGTGAGGGTTATTGAAGGAAATGTCATTTATTTTCCTAACTTAAAATATTGGGAGGGGTCTTTTGATACTCATTCATTTTACAACCCTAATTTTCAAAACACCCTAGCCTCCCTCTCATCTTCAAACTTCCCTGTCCCCTTGTGCTCGAGCTCCATCGAATTTTGTTGGTGATTTCAAGGTTGTTCATCCAATCTCGAGTCCTCCGTTCCGGTAACGCATATTACTCGTAGTTCTTCAGTCAAGGCACGCTCTATTCTTCCCTTTTTCTCACCATTTAAATCATATTATGTTGTTTTCAAATGATGTTGGGTTGTTCATCCAATCTCGAGTCCTCCGTTCCGGTAACGCATATTACTCGTAGTTCTTCAGTCAAGGCACGCTCTATTCTTCCCTTTTTCTCACCATTTAAATCATATTATGTTGTTTTCAAATGATGTTGCATGATTTGTATGCGTTATGTTACGATCTACGTTTGTCGTTTGAGATCCATGCATGTATCATGATTTTTAACACGTACTTGATTCATTTATTATGATGCTTGGGTCATGGGCGGCTCATGAGGCTGAGGGTTGGTTCAATGAGGTCCAGTGGTGGTCCAAGCTAGGTGGGGAGGCAGCTCGACCGCCTTGTCGAGCCAAGGTTGGGGCGGCACTACCGCACCCTACGTGCGGCGCATGACCGCTGCATTTTTGTGTTTCGGCCGAACAATGCAGCCCATGGTTAGAGCCATGGCGTGGCCAAGGGGACCGGTCGGACCTGAGGGTGGTCCTGCCGAAGGGGTTTCGGCCAAGGGCGGCTTGAACAGTGCGAACGAAGGGTCGAAGTCGCGGGTGGCTAGGCTCTGACGGATAGGGTTTTGTGTGGGTCCGGTTCGGTTTGGTCGGTCCAACTGGGTCGGGTCGAGTCAGTCTATTTTAAGCGTTTTTGGCCAAATATTTTAAATTCAACTTTTAAAGTCAAAATTGTCATTTTATTTATGGGCCTTATATTTGTTTTAAATTTTATAAGTCCTATTTCAGTCAATAGGTATGTTATTTTAGTCAAATTTTAATGTCGGGCTTTGAGTTGTAGATTTTAAAGTTAAATTTTGAGTTTTTGGGCCAAGTGTGAGTTTGGGTTAAGTTACGGTTTAAGATCAGGTCTAGGCTTTTGGGCTTAGAGTTAGTGGGCCAGTCTCCTGAATCAGTCCATGACCGGAGAAGGAAAAATGTAGAAGCCCATAAATATATATTTAATTATATATGTAGTATTTTACGTATACGATTATGCATTTATTTAAAGAAAGTTAAATATATATTGATGGCTAAACCTTTTAATTTTCATATTTTATGACGTACGCGCATCATGAAATATTTATGAAATGTTAAGACATGGAAGAAAAGAAAACATTTCTGAGGGATTGAAGTGGTTTGTGGCAAGAAATGATGAGCGGAATCGGGATACCGGGCCCGATGAACCTCTGTTAATGTTATAATGAGCTTATGGATCTATGTGTTCACGGCATGATGAAGTGGCCGCATAGAGGTGTGAGGATTCCGAGGTAAGGTCGGATGAACCGCATCGCCACTTACAATGATTTTTATGATTGATCAATCGTTATTGTAATGGCCCACACATCATGGGTACGACTCACACGTCTTTTATGTTATGTTATGTTATGTTCATGCCTCATTACGTTATCATATACGATTATGTACTGTTACGAACAGTTTTGAACCATGATTTACGATCATTCATGCATGCATGTTTTTAAGTTAGTTTAAGCTAATTATGTGCTTGCGTGAGGTTTTATTATAAATACTTTGTTATTATCAGATAGAGCATGCTGGACCTTTAGACTCACTAGGTTTAAATGGTGTAGGTGATCCTGCAGATGACTTTATTCCTACTGGCGGTGAGGACCTCTGATCGCCCGCTGCGGCTGTTACCCCGTGACCACCTCAGATGCTTTATACGTTATTTTATTTGACATGTTCAGATTTCCGCAACAATTTATTTACTATGATTTTAAGGCAGAATATATGACGTTAAGTTTTGGAGATATTTATTTATTCATGTTTTAAAGTGATGTTGAGAAAAGATTTTTAATGATTGATTTATAATTTAAAAGAATGTTATTCAGCATTTTACTTCAAAAAAAATATTTTAGAGTACGGTTCGTTTCAAGGACTCTACACCTGGAGCAAGGGATTCAAGTACCCCTTGAAAAAGTGCTAAGTCGGGATCATTTTGCGATGAGTCAACCCAAACAAAAAATCGAGACCCGGATTTTTGTCCCGAATCCCCAAGTCAACCCTTCGCCTCAAGGATTGAAGAGGAAGAGATCAACCTTAGATCTTGTTGGTCCGAAAATAGAATTACAAGATCAGCAGGCGCTGTTTTGACAACCATTAAAAATATTGCGCACTGCTAATTCTTGAGCTGCAATAGCTCGTTGTTCTTGAACAAATACAATAAAAAGAGCACCGGAGACAGATCTGGTATGATTTAAAAATCATGCGGAAAATACCAGAACTGAATCCTATATTTTTAAAACAACTCAAAAAGATTTATGTTTCACATAAATCTGTTCGAGGCTTGTGCTTGTGTGCTGCTGAAATGCGATGCTAAGTGCTGAATTGCGTGCGTGCTGATTTAAGCTTATGCTTGTATGCGTGCTAAAGTAAATATGCAATACTGGTATGAATAACAGAACACGATACACAGCATCTTTGTTTATGTAAGTTCGGATATCAACATCCTACATCTCCCCTTCTTCCACCTCGGAAGACTCCACTAGAAGATTTGATCTTAC
>KV007852.1:25448-39633 GCA_001598015.1 Dorcoceras hygrometricum
TTGGATCTGATCCAAGAACTTTCAAGGAGGCAATTTCCGATGCTGATTCTAATTTGTGGCTTTAAGCAATGCAGTCTGAGTTTGACTCGATGCATGCTAACCAAGTTTGGACTCTCGTTGATCCTCCCGAAGGAATTGTTCCTATTGGGTGCAAATGGGTGTACAAGAGGAAACTTGGGCCTGATGGTAAGGTAATGACCTACAAGGCACGACTGGTCGCGAAAGGTTACACTCAAAGGCAAGGTGTTGACTATGATGAAACCTTCTCGCCAGTCGCAATGTTCAAGTCAATTAGAATATTGTTAACCATAACCGCATGGTACGACTATGAGATATGGCAAATGGATATGAAAACTGCGTTCCTTAATGTAAACATTAAGGAAGAGATCTATATGACGTAGCCTGAGGGTTTCACGTCTGTTGGAAGCGAGCATAAGGTATGCAAGCTTCAGAGATCGATCTACGGTCTCAAACAAGCATCGCGAAGTTGGAACCTGAGATTCGATGAAACAATTAAGGAATTTGGTTTCATCAAGAATCCCGAGGAGCCATGTGTCTATAAAAAGGTAGTTAAAAATGCTGTGACGTTCCTCGTACTTTATGTTGATGACATTCTACTCATTGAGAATGATGTAGGAATGCTGCAGTCAGCTAAAGTATGTTTGTCTAGCAGATTTTCGAATAAGGACATGGGTGAAGCATCCTATATTCTTGGAATACAGATCTATCGGGATAGATCTAAACGAATGCTCGGACTCACCCAAGCTACCTACATCGATACCATACTTATCGGGATACAGATCTATCGGGATAGATCTAAACATTCTTAGAATACAGATCTATCGGGATAGATCTAAACAGATCTATCGGGATAGATCTAAAAGGATTTTCTTGGAATATAGATCAATCGGGATAGATCTAAAAGGATATTCTTAAGTACTTGCGAAGGACTAAGAATATGTTCATGGTCTATGGGGGTGGTGAACTGAAACTGGAAGGCTACACAGATTCTAGCTTCCAGTGTGACGTGGATGATTCGAAATCAACATCTGGATTTGTATTCATGCTCAATGGTGGTGCTGTCTCTTGGAAGAGTTCCAAGCAAGACACCATCGCGGATTCAACCATCGAAAAGGATATTCTTAAGTACTTGCGAAGGACTAAGAATATGTTCATGGTCTACGGGGGTGGTGAACTGAAACTGGAAGGCTACACTGATTCTAGCTTCCAGTGTGACGTGGATGATTCGAAATCAACCTCTGGATTTGTATTCATGCTCAATGGTGGTGCTGTCTCTTGGAAGAGTTCCAAGAAAGACACCATCGCGGATTCAACCACTGAGGCTGAGTATCGGGATAGATCTAGACAGATCTATCGGGATAGATCTAAAAGGATTTTCTTGGAATATAGATCTATCGGGATAGATCTAAACAGATATATCGGGATAGATCTAAAAGGATATTCTTAAGTACTTTCGAAGGACTAAGAATATGTTCATGGTCTACGGGGCCGCTACCAGGCCAACCCTGGCCAATTATCGGGATAGATCTAAAAGGATATTCTTAAGTACTTTCGAAGGACTAAGAATATGTTCATGGTCTACGGGGGTGGTGAACTGAAACTGGAAGGCTACACTGATTCTAGCTTCCAGTGTGACGTGGATGATTCGAAATCAACCTCTGGATTTGTATTCATGCTCAATGGTGGTGCTGTCTCTTGGAAGAGTTCCAAGAAAGACACCATCGCGGATTCAACCACTGAGGCTGAGTACATTGCAGCATCAGCTTCTGCTAAAGAGGCCGTTTGGATAAGGAATTTCGTCCAAGAGTTGGGCGTCATTCCTAATGGAGTTGGTCCAGTCCCGGTGTACTGTGACAACACGGGTGCCGTTGCGCAAGCAAAGGAGCCTAGGTCTCTCCTAGATATTATTCTATCTCTATAAGGGAGGCTGGGTAATCCTACCACGAAATCCATTCCTATGTTATCCCATTTCCAAACAGGTATAGGAAGTGGCTTTAACATTCCTGCTGGTCTTTGGTGTCTGCTTTAACTTGCTGGCAGGTTAAACATTCCGCAACAAATCTACAAATGTCGCGTTTCATATCCAAACACCAAAACAGAGCTTGCAAATCTTTGAACATTTTTGTTCCGCCTGGATGGATTGAATACGGCGAATTATGGGCTTCAATCATAATTTCATTGCGCAAACCATCAGTGCGCGGTACCCACAATCTACCTTGGTATTTAACAACTCCTTCTTCCACTGTATATAAATTTGATCCTCTGTTTGCATCCTGCTGCTTCCATTTCTGGAGTTGTTCATCCTTAGTTTGCCCTTCTTTGATCCTATCTTTAAGCGTTGATTGGATCGTAAGAACTGATAATCTAGCAGCACTTTCCTTTCGAATAATCTCAAGTTCAAATCGATTAATTTCTAATGCCAGGGGAATCTGAACTGAGATTTGCGCTAATCCCACATTTCTTCTACTCAACGCATCTGCTACTACGTTAGCTTTTCCCGGATCCGCTCGCAGACATGCGTGGATATCCTATGCTATCTGAGGGGATAATAGTGTATAAATCTCTGGCCAGAGTACTAGAAGTGTTTTAGGTAAATGTGTTTACCTAGTTACACTCGCGATGTCACTATTGGATCTCCAAGATGTATGCATATCTATCGGATCTATAGCGACTCTCGATTTACCAATGGTCGTTGATCTGATCGGGATATATGGATTGAAAGGACCGTACTGTATGCTAACCACGACCAACTGGTTCTTGCAGGCACTATCAGTGATACCTAGGGGATCATGGGGCGATGTTGCTAGACGCTCTTACCATGATCCGTTGGGCAGGTCCAGAATTGTGATTTCGGAGCCACAATGGTTGTGGGCCCACGGCTAGCTGTATCCCTGAACCATTGAGGGTCACACAAGTACTGGATTCGAGATTCCCGCACGGATAATGTGTTGAGCACGAGAAAAGGATTTTTAGGGAGTGTGACTTCCTAAAAGTCAACAGGGGTCAAACCGGGGTTTCCCGCTGTTGAGGGGCAAAACCGTCATTTTGCCCTGGGGTTCTGAAAAACGGTTTTTCAGATAATAGTGTTCAGTTTTGGAAACTGAATCGATCGGTCCGATCTGATCGGCGATCGGAGTTACGATAAAGTCTCGGTGGTGGAGATGAACTGAATGTTCATCCGTTGGACTCGGGCCCGTTTGGCCGGTCCAAGTCCAACACTTATGTCTATATAATTTGACTTAACTTCAAATATAACACACTAGACAAAACTATTAACCCTAACCCTAATCAATAGCCGCCCCTCCTCTCTCTCAAAGCGCCGCCGCCGCCCGCCGCCGCCGCCGCCTCTTCGCAGGAATTTGTTCCGGCCAAATTTGACTAGGAGAATCTGTCCACGCAGATCTCGTCAGCTCTTATAGTGCAGGCTGACGAAGGAACCTAGTCTCCGGTCGTGGACCTGATTGGCGTTAACTACCGTAGTCTACCGTGAAGTGCCGGTTTCTTAACGAAACCGATCGGAGCCAGGCACGAGTTGCCAGCAAGGTAGTGTTTTGAACACCCTATGAATGTCATAATTTTTGTATTATATCGTATTGATCGTCTCCCGGACATGTAATTTCTGTTCTTCCGCTGCCTCGCCGGGGGGCGTGATCCGGATCCCAACAAATTGAGGAAGACTTATCAGATTTAATTGGTACTACTCATACCAAAAAGGTGCATCTTCTTTTCGGGAGCACAGAGAGCACTTGAGGTTAGTCTTGCATATGATTGAGGAAGGCTTATCAGATTTAATGCATCTAGAGTACAGAGAGCAGTTTATGTTCTCATTTAATCATTACAAACAATTCTGGTTTAGCTTGAATTGCACATATTCTGATAGGTTGTGTATCAGAAAGTGAGGACTGTACAAACAGCTAAGGCATCATCATGTGTTATACGGCTCGGAAATCAGAACACACACACGTATATTTACATGCTTATCTCAAATATGTAGTTTACAAGATCAATTCATAACCGTGCTCAGATATTACCAAATACCTCAAGATAGCTACAAAACTGAAACGAAACTAAACTCGATCGGAAACAGAGAACAACAGCTCCCAAAGCTTCATTTCGGCCTCTAAACAACTCCAAACTGGTACAAGGTTGTAGAGATTGAAATACGGTTTCCAACGGTACCTCTCTTGGCCAAATGTGATTGGCAAAACTCTGACAAAACTCATGTGTTATCAAAGAAGCTCAGGGTCTGGTCCAGCTCAACTTCATCGATTCTCAACAAAAGGAAAGGATCTGGCTCATATTTCCTTATCTTTGATGCATGAAACTCATCATGCGTCGATGACAACTTAGCCAACAACTACAATCTCAACGCCAAAGATCCAATCCACTCGATAACCTCACACGGACCGATGAATCTAGGAGCTAACTGAAAGGAGGAACTAACAGAACAATTTGTTCGACAACCTGAACTCCAAAAGCTTACGCCTTTTACTCACATAACAAGCTGGTCGATTGGTAAAACCTTCATTATTCATCGAACCAGATCAATTTGATCCTTCATATGCTGCACCAAATTTGGTGAAGACCATTGTATTTATCCATTCTCTTCAAAACAAAAAGGCGATCTGCTCTACCTACCGTACAAAGTCTCAAATGGTGCCAACCCGATGGACACTTGGTAGCTATCATTGTACGACAACCTGTTTCTATACTTTTTCTTTAAGATTCTCTTGTTCTCATTTGTTATTATGTGCTCTAAGATGTTCTGTTCTTTTTTCTTCAGCTCTGAGCAATTTTATTCTTATCTGTACAGCTTTGAGCTGTTTCATTCTTTCTAGTTCTGCTCTGAGCTGTTTCGTTCTTCTAGTACAGCTCAGAGCTGTTTGAGCTATTCTGATACGATCTGGTATGTGCTGCTTCAGCTTAGACCTCTGAGATGATCTTCTCTGAGCTGTTACACTCAAGCTGAACTGTCCAAAGATAGTTCACTCCTTCGAACCGATCAAATCCTCTAAGATGATCCACATTTGTAAGTGTGTACTGCGCAGTTCTTCAGCCCGTAGCTCTTGTCTGATCTGATCTGATTCCAGCTAAGACCTACGCACTCGTGTAGATCGTCAGTAACAAAATAGCAAGTTTTGTGTTCATCAAAATCTAGATCTTATCTGATGGGATCGAAAAATCGAGGGTGTTCGTGAGCTTTTCCACAACTCACATAGGCTCTCATACAGCCTAAACACCAAACCCGTAAGTTACGTGAAATTTTGAAAATTTACAAGTTTGAAAACCGGCATGCAATTGTGAAACCAAATCGACATGAAGCTGGACAAACAGCTCTACGAGCTGGTTCGGATTACCAACAGCACTGTGAGCTGGTTTAACATAGACGATCTGGTTCCTTAAATCTTGAGCTGCAATAGCTCAGTGATCTTGAATATTTGTGCACCGAGATACAGATTGAGTAATGAATTAAAATCATGTAGAAATAACTCAAACTGAACTCTTATGTTCGAAAGCCTTTAAACAGTTTTATGCGTTGTAAACAAATTTGCAATACGTGAATGTAAATGCAGATAGCAGAAAAGAAATACGTTACAATTTGTTTATGAAAGTTCGGAGCTCAATCTCCTACGTCTCCACTTCTTCCGCAATCAGGAAGGATTCCACTAGAATACTTCACAGCGACCCTTCGCTACAACCCACTCCTACGACCAGCAGCCGCAAGAACTCCTAGCAACACCACTGCACACCAGCCCGCAAGCTGCTTGTGTCTAACTCACTTCTTTACTGCCTCAGTGAGAAATGCTACACACACTTCTTTAACGTCTCGTTGTGAAAGACAACTATACTTGTTTAACGTCTCTGTCCAAAGACTACAATGGAGAGTTTTAATTTGATTCACTCTAATCATCTCTCTCAAATATATGTGAGTGAATCGTGTGTGAGATTTACAGTATACGCTCAATATCTCGAAGATAAAACCTCACACATTGGGAAGTGCTCCTATCCGAGCTGGTTTTACCAATTTCTTCCCAGAGCTTGTGTGTGCGTGCTAATGTTTTTTGTTTCTGATTTGCACAACACTTCGCTCTGTACTCTGCGCTCTTCTTCTGTTTTGTGCGCCTATCTCTCTCTCTCTTTTCTTGTTCGCGCATATCTTTCTGCTTGTGTTCCGCTCTTGTTATTTATAGCCTAAAGCGGAGATTAATCCGTTGGACACAAAGATGTAGACGTTGAAAGTCTTCTGACACTGTTGTACTTTGCGTCCTTTATCCATAAATGTGTCGCATGCTTTTCTTCACTTTAAGCACGTCAGCATTGTACTTTGAGAAGGCAATACAAGTAAGTCGATTTGAATAATGAATAGTATTTGTCGTATAGCATTGTATTCAAATCGCTTTGCTTGTAGATTTGATAGCATCTGTCATGCTTATCTGAGATGGTTTGACCTTAATCATCTTGCCAGTTTGTTCTTCATTCTTGTCTGCACTGAGCTGATCTTGTTTGAGCTGGTTGCTTCATCGAGCTGTTCAACGCTCTTTTCTTCTCCTATCGTTTGCAACCGCTCTTGAGCAACTTTTCTGATTTGCTCTTGAAAATCTTGACCAGCTGGTCTCTACCAGCTAGTTGTTGAGCTGGTTTTTCCCAGCTGGTCTCTCAGCTGGTTTCTTAGCTTATATTGTTTAATATTGCGCTTCTAATCTGTCTGAGCTGATTCTAATATATTCTATTTTGAGCGCTGAACATCTTCTTCTCCATTGAACTGCTCTACGCTGCACTTGCTCTGTGCTTGCATGTCTCTGCAAGATTAGTTCGGGCGTCCCCTTACTTTTCCAGCTTAGACATGTCCTCTACTGTACTAGATCGGGCGTTCCCTCACTGTTCCAGCTTTGACATGTGACCGACATCAGTGTACTGTTCCAGCTCGCATTCGATCTAGTCCAGTTCGCGTCTGTATGTTTCAGCTCAACACTGCGCACTTAAGTTAAATCGTTAGTAAAATATCAGCAGGGTTTGTGTTAATCAAAATTAAGATTATGATTTGTAAAAATAGATCCAACATTATCTATTACACAGATCCAACAATCTCCCGCTTTTTTATTAACACAAAACTTGGATAAACAGTAGCAAAAATAAACGATTTTTGAAATATTTGTCCCCCTTTTGTGGGAATAAAAAAGGTTCCGTGTTAAGATAAAATTTATAAGTTTTGGTGATAACGAAAACAAAGCAAAGAACTGAAATAAGACTAAGATCTGAATATCAAGTATTCGTAAAATAGGAGGAAAGTAGTCCAGATCTTGACTGTTGGTATTCGGGAAGAGCATCTTTCAGATTACAGTTATCGGGATACTCAGATCCAAGAGTTAGGAACAGTTCATTCAGTTTCAGTTTAGAACCGAGCAACCCAGATTCGAGTATATCAGTTTCAGAGTATTTTAGATTTAAGTATTCAGGTTATTTGAGTCATTTGGTCAAGTATTTCAGTTATCGGGTTAAGGAATTCAGATCAGAGGGTATCAGAGTTGATTCAGAGGCTATGGTAATAGATCCGGTTATTCAGAAGATTTTATCAGATGAGAACGGACTCAGATATGAACAGATTTTATTCAGAATATTTCAGATGTTATTTTTCAGTAACGAGTACTCAGATCTGTCAGATTCACGATTGTACAAAAAGGGGGACATATTCGTAATGTTTAAAAGATTTCAGATCTGACAGAGAGCATTACTTTTGTAAAGTACAAAAAGGAGGATATTTTCAGATGTGACGGCTATATGCGTAAAGAGATATATCTTGTAGCTATTTACAAAGGGAAATTTCGAAAAGGGAAAGAGAGAAGTTGTCAGACTTCAGTGTTGCAACAGATGTGAGCTTCGAATGTCTTCATGTCAGGCCCCGTGCTAATCAACAAGGATTAACAATATAATTAAGCACAAAATAGCGGAAGCATAAAATAGGGCTTAAAAATTTTTCGAATACATGGGCCTAAACTCAAAATCGTCATTCAAAATAATGCATACTCAAAATAGGATTTAACTCAAAATCCAAACACAGACAGGTAATCAAATAAATCTCAAACTACAGATCCCCAAATACATAAAGGCACAGGACATCCCCTGGCTCAATACATAATATAAATACACTGGGACTCAACCAAACGGGGATCTACTAGCTAAAGCTCCACTCTTCCCAGCCAGTTTACCTGTAGCTCCTGCAATGGGTAACACAGACCCAAGAACACAAAAGCAGGAAAAGAAATACGAGGTCAAACCTCAGTACAAAGAGAACTAAGAAAACAGCAACTCATAAACATGCAGTATGTCAAAACATGAATGCATGAGGGCTATCAAAGAATCGGTCAATGTAGGCCAACGAGTAAGCTGGCAAAACAAAGGCGAGCCTCTATACCACGCACAACCAATAAGCCGGTGGAAATCATGGGTCCGTGATCTTCAGGGCTAGCCACTCAATTACCCATCACAGCTCGGTGGTATTCAGACACGAATAATCAATCGGTCACCACTTCGATGATAGCGTTGGACCTTTCAGGCACGACACATCTGTCTGCCGATCACAACGTGGCTCTTTCTCGGGTTCTCAATCAATCATCAGGCTCAATATGTATGCATGAATGCCATGAAATTCAAATCTGATTTCAACATGCATAATCATGTAAACAGAACATATAAATTCAGGTATGATCCACAACTGTTCACGTAAAACACAATAATCATACAACAGATTCCACAGAGCATCCTTCATGCTTCGAAACACTACACGCTTATGCCAAAGCTATAATCAGAAGCTCAATTCGTACCTCAACGCTCAGATTCTACCTCAAAAGATCTCACCAGGACATAGAAACTCGGCCTTCACCAATCTGCTCCTTCGCTGGTCTCGCAAACACAGCAGGAATTGCCTGGGAATTCAAATATGTTAAGACATCTCATAACTTAGCTCAAATCTGAACTTCTACACCTTACTGCCTACGGTCAGAACTCATATCTGGTTCTACCTATCAATTCTGGTTCTAACGACTAGAACTAAGCTTGAAACAGTAAGGAAACACTTACCCAGAATCTCAAACGAACTAAGGAATTCTCGAGTCAACTGTCGCAGAATTTCACGAACACTGATATTCCTTCGCACTCCTCCTAAGCGTCGAATCAGGTCGCCTAACTGGTAACAATCAAAATAGCTAAGAAATACAAGCTCAACGCCACCAATCTTGCTCCAAAAAACGGCGGAAATTGACGACAAATCGGAGAAATAGTGCTCGGTGAACAGTAAGGGTTTCGAGGGTATCGGGAAAGGAAATAGGAAATGTCTGGTTCGAAAATACGCTAAGTGTCAATCGGAACTTGTATTTAAATCCTCGAATTCAGCTTCTGTTCTTATCCACTCAGATCTCATCTTGCACTACAACAGGAATCCTCACTTCTGAATCCAGCGCTTTCTCACAGCTGGCTCAGCTGTTACGAATCAGACTTCGCTACACTCATCTAACACACAACAGCAAACGACGTCACTCTAACTAATCAAAATGACGTAGCAGAACTTCAACAGCTGGCATAGATCTTGCTCTCGCTAGCAACATCTGAACATATCTCTCTCTCGCTAGCAACATCTGAACAGCGCTAATAGCAGCAGTCAACTCAGACGTGTTGACCAACACGTGGCAGCTTCTCGCACCCGCACGAAAACTCAACTGATGTCTCCCGCTACTCTCATATCAGCGCTCGCTAGCTACTCAACACCGTTGACTAGCGTTGACATCTGAATCACGCAACTGCTGAGTACTCACATCTGAATGCTCACAAATTCCCGCGCAAAGACGCTGCTGGCTCATCTTCTTCCAGCGATGATCCTCAAGTCTGAGTTACTACTGAAATCACATCTCTTATCAAAAGACTCAACGAATCAACTCCAAATTCAACACAGATTTCTCCTGATAGCGCCTAGCGACTCAAAGCCAAACAACTCTAAACCAAAATCTGAAATTCGAAAATCAATAACTCTCGATTAATCAAAATTTTCGAATCTCAATCCTCACATTCTCCCCACCTTAAGAGATTTCGTCCTCGAAATCAAAGGCAAACACGGAGAAGGATTTCGAAAACATCAAAACTCACCAACGCAACTCCACTGTCAAAGCTCAAACAGATGAGGTCATTCTTGTCTCATCTTCTCCTCTACTTCCCAAGTATCTTCCTCTTGGCCATGCTTACTCCATTGAACCATCACCAACGGAATAATTTTATTCCTCAACTGCTTCTCCTTTCTATCCAGAATCTGAACTGGATATTCAACATAACTCAAGGCAGAATCTAGCTCAACTTCATCAGTCCTCAATACATGGGATGAATCTGGCTCATATTTTCTCAACATTGACACATGAAAAACATCATGTATTGCTGCTAATTCTCCAGGCAGCTGCAATCTTTAAGCCAACTGTCCAATCCTCTCAACAATTTCAAAGGGAACAACAAATCTAGGAGCTAACTTGCCCTTAAATCTGAACCTCATAACACTCTTGAAAGGAGAAATCTTAAGGAATACTCGATCACCAACTTCAAATTCCAGAGGTTGGCGTCTTCTGTTAGCATAGCTAGTGAAGCGATCTTGTGCAGCATTCATTCTACTTCGAATTAACGAAACCTGATCTCTCATGTGCTGCACAAACTCAGGGGTCGAAAGCTGTTTCTCACCAACTTCTTCCCAACAGATAGGAGATCTACACTTGCGACCATACAATGCTTCAAATGGAGCCATTCCGATAGTCACTTGGTAGCTATTGTTATAAGAAAACTCAACTAGGGATAGCGAATCCTACCAGCCACCATCAAATCCATCACAATTGCTCGCAGCATATCTTCTAAAGTCTGAATGGTTCTCTCAGATTGGCCATCTGTCTGGGGATGAGAAGCAGTGCTCATCGCCAACCTCGAACCCATAAACGCTTGCAAGCTCTTCCAGAATCTAGATGTGAATCTTTGATCTCTGTCAGGCACTATCGAAACAGACACTCCATGCAATCTAACCACATGGTCGATGTAAAATTTCACCATTTTATTCATCGAACACCTCACATCATAGGGAATGAAATGGGCTGACTTCAAGAGTCTATCAATCACCACCCAAATCGCATCACATCCTCTACTCGATCGAGGTAAATGAATCACAAAGTCCATGGCGATGTGCTCCCAATTCCACTGAGGCACTTCTAAAATTTGCAACAATCCACCAGGTCTTCTTCTTTCGGCCTTGACATGTTGACAGTTCAAACATCTACAAACAAAACCAGAAATCTCGCTCTTCATGCCTTCCAACCAGTAGTGAGACTTCAAAGCATGGTACATCTTTCTCTCGCCTGGATGCACACTGTACCGACTACAATGCGCTTCATTCATTATAGCCTCTTTCAAATCAATCAAGTTAGGAACTACTAGCCTTACTCGAAATCTCAAAGACCCATCAGAAGCAACAGAAAAATCATTAGACTGATCATTCTGGGCCTTAATCTTAAATTCATGATATAGGGATCAGTCCTTTGTGCCTCCTGATGTTCATCACAATCTGTGGTTCAACCTGAATAGAAGAAACTATGAAATACTGATCACCTGGTTGAAGCCGCCAACCAAAAGTACCCAACTGCTCGTGGACTCTCGAGATACTCAAAGATGTCAGCATCGCAGGCTGGGCTTTCCTAATCAAAGCATCGGCTACTAAGTTCATCCGCCCAGGCTGATACTGAATCCCACAATCAAAATCCTTGAGCAACTCCATCCAACGACGTTGTCTCATATTTAGATCTGATGGTCGGTGTACACCACAAATTCCTCACCATACAAGTAACGACGCCAGATCTTCAACGCCAAGACAATCACTGGCAATTCTAAATCATGAATGGGGTACCTCGTCTCGTGGGGCTTCAACTGTCGAGACGCATACGAAATCATCTACCCGTTCTGCATCAAAACACATCCTAAACCACTCAGAGATGCATCGGAGCAAACAACGAAACCTCCAGATCCAGATGGTAAAGCCAACACAGGAGCAGTAGTCAACTTCTCCTTAAGTGTCTGGAAACTCTACTCGCACTCATCAGTCCAAACAAACTTCCTATCTTTCTGAGTCAACTGTGTCATCGGCCTGGCTATCGAAGATAACTTCTCAATAAAACGCCTATAATAGCCAGCCAAACCCAAGAAACTATGGATCTCAGAAACATTCCTAGGTCGCTCCCAGTTAAGAACTGCTTCAACCTTACTCGGATCCACAGAAATACCTTGTGCAGAAATCACATGACCCAAAAAGATTACTCTATCCAGCCAAAATTCACACTTTCTGAACTTGGCATACAAATGTGAGTCTCTCAACTTCTACAATACCAATCTCAGGTGCTCCTTATGCTCTATGAAACTCCTCGAATACACCAAGATGTCATCTATGAAGACTATCACGAATCGATCGATATACTCACTGAAGACGCGATTAATCAAATCCATGAAAACAGTTGGGGCATTCGTCAACCCAAACGGCATCACAAGAAACTCATAATGCCCATATCTCATCCGAAAAGCCGTCTTCACTACATCAGCGTCGATATACTCACTGAAGACGCGATTAATCAAATCCATGAAAACAGTTGGGGCATTCGTCAACCCAAACGGCATCACAAGAAACTCATAATGCCCATATCTCATCCGAAAAGCCGTCTTCACTACATCAGCGTCTCTAATTCGAAACTGGTGATAGCTAGAGCGCAAGTCAATCTTCGAGTATATGGTCGATCCTTGCAACTTATCAAACAAGTCATCAATCCTTGGCACGGATACTTATTATTGATCGTTGCTTTGTTCAACTGCCGAAAATATACACACATCCTCATAGATCCATCTTGTTAGAGTAGATGCCCAACTAGCCAACTTCTTGCGTGTGGGTTTATAGACTCTTGTATGAAACAATCTTTATATATGATATTCGCATTCTTTTATATGGCGTTCTTTACTTTCATTATGTGTGTAATGATTTACAATTGCGTTGAGTAAAGACCTAGAATGCACTGAAGCGTATGTTAGATGTGATAGTGGGTATGACGGCTATCATGAAACACATCTAATAGTCGCTGTGTATTCTGAACATGTTCCTAGTTGATTGGGCCGTCAAAATGAGGATAAGGCCGCCCGAGTTAGAGACTAGTATCTGCGATGCAAAGTACCATGTTTCATTGGTAGGGAACATTGTGATGTTCTGAGATTTACCAATGGTCGTTGATCTGATCGGGATATATGGATTGAAAGGACCGTACTGTACGCTAACCACGACCGACTGGTTCTTGCAGGCACTATCAGTGATCCCTAGGGGATCATGGGGCGATGTTGCTAGACGCTCCTACCATGATCCGTTGGGCAAGTCCGGAATTGTGATTCCGGAGCCGCAATGGTTGTGGGCCCACGGCTTGCTGTATCCCTGAACCATTGAGGGTCACACAAGTGATAGATTCGAGATTCCCGCAAGGATACTCAGCTCAATGTGTTGAGCATGAGAAGAGGATTTTGGAGAGTGCGACTTCCTAAAAGTCAACAGGGGTCAATGTTGGGGATCCGGATCCGCCCCCCGGCGAGGCAGCGGAAGAACAAACAATGAAGGCCGGGAGACGATCAATACGAAAAATCATAAACAGACTACGACATTCATAGGATGTTTAAGCAGATTACCTTGCTGGCACTTATGCCTGGCTCCAACCGGTATTACAAGAATCCGACTCTTCTTGGTAGATTGCGGTAGTTTACGCCAATCCGGTCCACGACCAGATCCGAGACTCCTTCGTCAGGCTGCACTAGAAGTGCTGACGAGATCAGCACGAACGGATTCTCCTCGTCAAACTGGCCGGAAACAATTTTCCGGCGATGATCGGCGGAGGCGGCGCGTGGGCGGCGGCGTGTTCGAGGAGAGGAGGGGGCGGCTGATTTTAGGGTTAGGGTTGGTTCAAGTATCAAGTGTTGAGTTGAGAGTGTTTATGAAGTCTATTATGTCTAATTAAATAGACTAACAATGGACTTGGACCGGCCCATCGGGCCCGAGTCCAAATGACGATATCCATTGCTGCGACTTCATCGTAACTCCGATCGCCGATCAGATCGGACCGATCGACTC
>KV007855.1:3670-13955 GCA_001598015.1 Dorcoceras hygrometricum
CGAGCGCTTGCCGCTTTACCAAAAGCTATAGCTGGTGGTTAACGGTGCAACTCCAATCTTTTAAACCGTATAGCAACACAAGCGCCACGTTTCGATCGCTCTACCTAGCAGGGGCAATTATTGCACCTCAACAATCCCCCTCCCAATAATTGCACTCCTTGCAATCAATGGGAATCGAACCCGTGACCTTGGCTCTGATACCAATTGTAGGATCGAGCGCTTGCCGCTTTACCAAAAGCTATAGCTCTTGGTAAAGCGGCAGACGCTCGGTCCTACAATAAGAAACATCGGGTGGAAAATAATCTAAGTGTTGCTCAACACTTGCATATATAACTCTCCATACAACAATTGTTGTTACCCTAAATCAGTCATCAGGTAATGCTACAGTAGAGATCTTACAACTGAAACCAGCGTTTCCCTTCAATCGAATCAGTTGATACAATCAGACGTTGCACTACACAGCGAGACATCAAAACGACGCCGTACCAACTAATCAAAACGACGTCGCAGCGCTCCAACAGCTGAATCTAAAATAATATCAAAACGACGTAGCATCACTTCCTCAGCTGCCAGCAGATCTCTTTCTCCCATCGACCAACAACTAAACACGCTAGCTATCTCAAACGACGTCGTAGAGGAACACGTCACCATCGCTTTCAACAGCTAATTACCAACACAACCAATAGCTGACATAAAGCATTACACCCAAAACGCTGTCGTTCCAACTTATCCAAACGACGTAGTGTCGTTACCCACTAACAAAGGTAAAACGACGTCGCCTCACTACCAGCAGCTGGTCACTCAAACCAACAGCTGATCACTCTACTGAATCAACTCCCTTGCAAAGGCAACGGTTGATTAGCGCTAGAACATCAGCAGGCAACTCCTCAGGGTTGACCAACAAGTGGCGTCATCTCGTTCAATCTCACGCCCGTGCAACAACTGCCAACAAATTCTTCTCCAGCTGAATGCTCATGCAACTCACTGCTGACTTAATCACGTAATATCTCACAACTGATCACACTACTACAGAAATACCAACAGTTGAATTTCCCGCAAGCCTTCGCATAAAAACGCTGCTGGCTTTACTTCTCCCAGCGCTAAACCATACTGCTGAAACAATACTGGGATCATTTCCCGCTAGCAAAATGCAACTGCTGAACTCCAATTCCTCAAAAATATGAAATTCGAAATCCCTAAAATCTCGTGACCAATCCTAAGCAAAACTGATTAATCACTATTCGAATTTCTCAATCCTCACATTATCCCCAACTTAAGAGATTTATTCCCCGAAATCAAAGGCACAACAGGGAAGAATTCAAACCAAACATTTCAAGTAACACACAACAACTTAACAACTCGAATCAAAGCTTAGAATTAATCTGGAATTCTCACTGTCAGTGCTCAAATAGATGAGGTCAGTCTTGTCTCATCTTCTCCTCAACTTCCCAGGTAGCTTCTTCTCGGCCATTCTTACTCCATTGGACCATTACCAACGGAATTATCTTGTTCCTCAACTGTTTCTCCTTCTTATCCATAATCTGCACTGGATATTCAACATAACTCAAGGCAGAATCTCGCTCAACTTCATCGGTTCTCAAAACATGAGAAGGATCTGGCTCATATTTTCTCAACATTGACACATGAAAAAGGTCATGTATCGCTGCTAACTCATCAGGCAGCCTCAATCTATAAGCCAACTGTCCAATCCGCTCAACAATCTCAAAAGGACCAACGAATCTAGGAGCCAATTTGCCCATAAATCTGAACCTCATAACACTCTTGAAAGGAGAAATCTTAAGAAACACACGATCGCCAACCTCAAACTCTAACGGTCGACGTATTTGGTTAGCATAGCTGATAAATCTATCTTGTGCAGCCTTCATCCTACTCCGAATCAAATCAATCTGATCTTTCATATGCTGCACAAACTCAGGAGTAGAAATCTGTTTCTCACCAACCTCTTCCCATCCCGATAGTCACTTGGTAGCTGTTGTTATACGAAAACTCGACTAAGGACAAGGAATCCTGCCAGCCACCACTGAAATCCATCACAACTGCATGCAGCATATCTTCTAAAGTCTGAATGGTCCGCTCAGACTGACCATCTGTCTGTGGGTGATAGGCTGTACTCATAGCCAATCTCGAACCCATCGCTGCCTGCAAGCTCTTCCAAGCACGTTCTTTTATTGAGTTGGTAAGAACTACCAGCTTGAACCAGTCTCTTGTATTGCGCTGGTTTAGCACTAAGCTGGTTCTGCATACATGTGATCCGGTTCCCTATTGCGAGCTGGTTTTTTAACTCCTAATATTTCAAAATGCACGTAACTCATGAGGTTGGTACTTGGGGTGTGTGAGAGCCTCCGTGAGCTGTGGCAGATCTCACGAACACCACCTTTTTTTTATTCTAAAAATTAGTATCAGAGCAGGTTGTTCTTGAATAGTGCATTTCATTTCGAAAAATATTTTCAACGGTTTTAAAATTTATGTCTACTCTGATAGTCGTTCGAAAGCCTGTCCATGCTACAAAATTTTTTAAAATTTTCAAAACTCATTTAATATGGATAGATGGAGGAATTTCTATTGAATTGCGGAGAAATTTCTCAAAAGCAAAGAGCGGCAACATCTCTTCTGAGAGCTGACAGATTGCGCGAGGTCTGTGGACACCAAGATCTATAGGGCTGGGCGAGGCTAAGCCTTAGGAAAAATGGAAGAGATTCTGTAAATTGATTCTTTTATTGATCCTCTAGTCCACATGTCAAGCCTCGTGCTCATAGCAGAGTAAAATCACATAAACACAAGCGGAAGCTACTAAAAAGCGGGTAAAATTTTTGCTTTTGGCCTGACGATTTAAACACAAGCGGAAGCTACTAAAAAGCTGGATAACCTGAACAACAAAACAGTCAAGGAAAACAACCAAGCCCCAGAGGGACATCGGGTCAAACCCCTGTACGGAGAGCAACTATAAAAAGCAGTAAACAACAAGAATAAAATGCAGATGCTATGCATGAGACCAGGAATAACAACCGGAGTCTACACCAAAACACATGCGGAAGCTATCAAAAAGCGGGTAAAATTTCCGCGTTTGGGCCTGACGGTTTAAAACATATACGTTAAAAATACCACGATACTCAAAATAAATATCCTAGTTTATAAAAAACACTACAACACAAACGTAAATAAGTATCAGATTCCAACCACTAGATACACCAACGAAGCACGGGGCATCCCCCTGGCTAAGAATATTGATACATATAAATATGCTATACGCCACTGGGATACTCTAACCACCTCCTGGGGCACCACCAGCTGGGCTAAAACCACGACCAGCTGTAAAACCTGGGTTTCCTGAAAACAACACAACAAGGAAAACAACCAAGCCCCAGAGGGACATGGGGTCAAACCCCAGTACGGAGAGCAACTATAAAACAACAGTGAACAGCAAGAATAAAATGCAGATGCTATGCATGAGAAAGGAAACAACAGCTCAACGGGATCTGCAACCGAAATATGTGGCCAGGTGAGTGTAGGACATGTGGGTGCTACCCACTCACCCCTACTCGCCCACCCTTACCAGATGCATCAACGACCCAACCTATGAATTGTGGTAGCTAGCCACTCGGCGCATAGGGGAAAAGAGAGTGCGGAATCACCGCTCGCCCTCGCATCCTGGTAAGTAAACAGAACAACAAAAACAACAAGGCAATGGCTGCGAAATCTGAAAGGAGATGCCCCACCATCTGTCTGTGGGTGATAGGCTGTACTCATAGCCCATCTCGAACCCATCGCTGCCTGCAAGCTCTTCCAAAATCAAGATGTGAATCTTGGGTCTTTATCTGACACTATCGAAACAGGCACTCCATGCAATATAACCACATGGTCGACATACAACTTCGCCATTTTCTTCATCGAACACCTCACATCATAGGGAATGAAATGGGCTGACTTCGAGAGTCGATCAATCATTACCCAAATCGCATCGCATCCCATACTCGATCGAGGTAAATGAGTCACAAAATCCATGGCGATGTGCTACCAATTCCATTGGGGCACCTCTAAACTCTGTAACAATCCACCAGGTCTCATCCTCTCCGCCTTGACCTGCTGGCAATTCAAACACTTAGAAACAAAACCAGAAATGTCGCTCTTCATACCTGCCCACTAGTAGTGAGACTTCAAGGCATGGTACATCTTCCTCTTGCCCGGATGCACACTGTACTGACTACAATGCGCTTCCTTCATGGTAGTTTCTTTCAAGTCGATTAGTTTCGGAACCACCAATCTCCCTCAAAATCCCAGACACCCATCAGAAGCAACAGAAAAATCATCAGACTGACCACTTCGGGCTTTAATCCTCAACTCATGGATATAGGGATCAGTCCTCTGCGCTTCCTAATGTCACTCACAATCTGCGGTTCAACCGAATCAAAGAAACCAAGAAGTACTGATCACCCGACTGAAATCTCCAACCAGAAGTACTCAACTGCTCGTAGACTCTTGAGACACTCAAAGATGCTAACATATCAGGATGGGCTTTCCTACTCAAAGCATCGGCTACTAAGTTCATTCGCCAAAGCTGATACTGAATCTCATAGTTAAAATCCTTGAGCAACTCCATCCAACGACGTTGCCTCATATTCAAATCTAACTGTGTGAAGATGTACTTCAAGCTTTTGTGGTCGGTGTGCACCACAAATTCTTCACCATACTGATAGTGTCGCCAAATCTTCAAGGCAAACACAATCACAGCCAATTCCAAATCATGAACGGGGTACCTTGTGTCAGGCCTCGTGCTCTAAACAGAGTAAAAACACCAAAACACATGCGGAAGCTATCAAAAAGCGGGTAAAATTTTCGCTTTTGGCCTGACGAGTTAAAACGATATAATTTAAAATAGCACGATACTCAAAATAGAATCCCAGTTGACGAAAAACCACCACAACAATAACAGTATAGCATAAAACAAGTATCATACTCTAACAATCAAATACACCAACGAAGCACGGGGCATCCCCCTGGCTAAGAATACTGATACATATAAATATGCTATATGCCACTGGGATACTCTAACCACCTCCTGGGGCACCACCAGCTGGGCTAAAACCACGACCAGCTGTAAAACCTGGGTTTCCTGAAAACAACACAACAAGGAAAACAACCAAGCCCCAGAGGGACATGGGGTCAAACCCCAGTACGGAGAGCAACTATAAAAAAGCAGTAAACAACAAGAATAAAATGCAGATGCTATGCATCCAACCAGGGACAACAGCCGAAGGCTAAATGAGAGTGCGGAATCACCGCTCGCCCTCGCATGCTGGTAAGTAAACAAAACAATAACAATGAAGCAATGGTTGCAAAAGCTGAACGGAGATGCAAATGCGTGTATGAAACATGCTGGAATAACAAGCATATAAACATATGCGAAACAATAATAGCATCAGCAAGTATACACCACATAACCAACAGTCATCTCACAAAACAGCAGCCAGCAATAGCCATCTCACAAATTATCCAAGCCATAACATCGCTGTATTACAAGCTCCAATCCGTACCTTTTACTTCTGTGTAATAATTACCACAACATAGGTCCCGAGAAAGCTGAACAACAACCTGTCAAAGCACACAGGGGCATAAATCATCGGGACTCAAATACACAGAAGGTACTGCCGGGAGTTACAACTCAACCAGCGATCAATCCCATCAATACCACTTAACAGGGAGCTTAATTTAACTTACTAAAGCTAAGATCTTACAACAATTCGAAGCTACCTGCTCACAGCGAACACAAGGCCAGAACAGTAACTTCGCGACCTTTTTCTAGCTAACAACAGCCTCCAAAAATGGTATAAGATGGAAGAGCTTCTCGAGAGGAGTCCAACACCATCTCGCACGCACCAAACAACGGCCAGCAACGACAGGAATTCACCGGAAAAGCTCACGGTGAACAATGCTCTGGGGTTCGAGAAACAGAGAACGAATGTCGGGGAAAATATTCTAAGTATGGGATCTGATATCTCAATCGAAGACCAAGTCTTTCTATATATAAATCTCGAAACTGCTTAAATCTGATTTAAAAGTCCACCGACAAAACCAGCAGGAACCAACAAACCATCGGCTGGTCGAACCCCTCAAGCATAATCCCAAACACACAAAACGACGTCGTAGGACACTACCTACGACTGGTTCTCAACCAAAAGCTGGACAACCAGACGACTGTTTTAAACATCACGGGAATTCTCCAAAAGCTGGTACCAGCCGCAACATATAAAACACAGCGTTGCAACTAATTAAAATGGCGTCGCATAACCCCTCGACTGGATTCCTTAGCGCTAACTAAAACGACGACGCATAGCCTACGTCATCCAGTCTCTAGTTCTTGCGCAAAACAACCAGACACAAGCTACAGGAGCGTTGACCCGCGTTGACATCTGCTCTCAGCTGGACAACCAGTCGACACACACACGCGAACAAATCCTCGCAGCTGGTACCAGTCGCAACATCCAAACGACGTCGCGCCAACTTATCGAAACGCTGTCGTTTTGGTCTCAATATCCGAAATAAAGCAGCAGCTGGATACAAACACGCTACCAGCTTTCACTTAACACAACGCATCCAGATTCAACTAAAACGATGGCATTTGATCTCCCGCGTTACAATTGCACGCTACGACTTGTTTTCGCCACCGACCAGCTGCAAGCTCACAAAACCAGCTTTTACCCAAAATCTCAAAATACGAAAACTTCCAGAATTTCTTAAAATGCAAAATCTGACCCGAAAATGCCAACCAAACTTACAAACAGAGATCTAAACCACCAGAAATCTCTAAAAACCAATACATTCGAACAAATGATCTTTTATACAAATTCAGGTCTCACACCTTGTCTCGTGAGGCTTCAAATGTCGAGACGCATACGCAATCACGTACCCATTCTGCATCAGAACACATCCCAATCCATTCAGAGAATCATTGGAGCATACAAAAAATCCTCCAGATCCAGACGGTAGAGCCAAAACAGGAGCAGTAGTCAACTTCTCCTTCAACGTCTGAAAACTAGACTCGCACTCGTCAGTCCATACGAACTTCCTATCCTTCTGAGTCAACTGAGTCATAGGCCTGGCTATCGAGAAGAACTTCTCGATGAACGTCTGTAATAGCCAGCCAATCCCAAGAATCTATGGATCTCCGAAACATTCCTAGGTCTCTCCCAGTTAAGAACTTCTTCGACCTTACTCGGATCCACCGAAATTCCTTGCGCTGAAATAACATGACCCAAAAAGATAATTCTATCAAGCCAAAATTCACACTTACTGAACTTGGCGTACAACTGCGAGTCTCTCAATCTTTGCAACACCAAGATGCTCCTTATGCTCTCTCAAACTCTTCGAATACACTAAGATGTCATCTATGAAGACAATCACGAACCGATCGATGTACTCACTGAAGACGCGATTCATCAAGTCCATGAAAACAGCTGGGGCATTCGTCAACCCAAACGGCATTACAAGAAACTCATAATGCCCATATCTCGTCCGAAAAGATTTCTTCGCCACATCAGCGTCTTTAATCCGCAACTGGTGATAGCAGAGCGTAAATCAATCTTCGAGTACACCACCGATCCTTGCAAATGATCGAACAAGTCATCAATCCTCGGGAAAGGATACTTGTTCTTCACCGTCGCTTTGTTCAACTGCCGAAAATCTACACACATCCTCATAGATACATACTTTTTCTTCACAAAAAGAATCGGAGCTCCCCAAGGCGACATACTCGATCTGATGAAACCTTTCTCCAGAAGGTCTCTCAATTGTTCCTTGAGTTCCTTCAACTCTGCTGGTGCCAACCGATACGGAACTCTAGAAATCGGGGTTGTATCGGGCACCAACTCGATACTGAAGTCGATCTCACGTCTCGGAGGGAATCCAGGAATCTCATCCGGAAACACGTCGAGAAACTCTCGGACGATCGGGATGTCACTCAACTCCAATCGTGATTCTTGGGCAACGTCAAGCGCTTAGATCATAATCCATCATTATCCAGCGATAACAGGATAAACATCTCTATGACAGACACCAGTGAAATCTTCGAACTCGAATCCGTGCCGTAGAAATTCCACTTCACACCTGAATCGGGGCGAAATCTCACCACACCATGGTAACAGTCAACAGTAGCCTTATAGCTAGACAATAAATCCATTTCCAAGATGAAATCAAAATCCCTAATCTCCAAGTCAATCAGATTCTCCACTAGCACGTTCTGATCAAATCGAATCACACTATCCACCATGATCTCACGAGACATCACCCACACACCAGCAGGAGTAGATACAGATACGACATCAAACAGTGGGGTAACTCTCAACCCACACTCATGCACAAACCATGCAGAAACAAAAGAGTGTGACGCTCCTGTATCAATTAAAACTCTCGCAGGAAAACCAAAGATAGAACATGTACCTGTGATAAACATACCAGGTGTCTCCTCAGCCTGCTCCCCCGACAAGGCATTCACCCGGGCCTGCTGCGGTATCTGAACCTGAGGTCTAGAAGATCCTCCAAACCTATACGGTTCATGGGGTTGAAATCCAGATCACTGGGTCGGAACAGGAAACTGCGGTCTATGTGAAGAAACACCAGTCGAACCCTGCTGTGAAGGAACCGAAGTCTGTCCCCTCAGCAAAGGACATACTCTCCGATAATGTCCAGACTGTCCACAGTTATTGCAAGTACCTTGCACACCATGGCACTGCAAAGTCGGATGCTTTCCCCCGCACTGTCCACAGACATACTGCAGAACCACTGCTACCAGAACTCACAGAACCAGAGGAAACTCGAATTCGCTTTCTTCTTGAACTGCTTCCTCCGATGTCTACTGGTTCGCTACGTGAGGCACATACATCAGAAGTGAAGAAAACTGCCTTGCATACTCGGCCACCTTCATCGTCCCTTGCTTCAGATTATCAAACTCCCGCTCGCGACTGTTGTAGTAGGACTCTAGGGTATACTCCTGTCGGAACGCGACACAGAAGCTCTCCCAAGTAATAACAGTCCCACTCTCACATAAGATACGGGAAGTACCTCTCCACCAGCACTGCGCATTATCCCTCAATTGCAACATCGCCAGCTTTAATCTCTTCTCAGGAGTGTACTCCAAAGTATCAAATAGCTCCTCCATATGCACTAGCCAACTCTCAACCAACACACCACCCTCAGCAGTAGCAAAAGTCGGAGGGTTCGTCCGCTGGAACCTAGCTAAGACTAGCTCCATCTCGCCTATCTGTCTTGTAACATCCTCAACCTGCTGATTGCCCTCATCAGTATCCGAGGCCCTAGACTCCTTTGTGGTACGTCTAGTTGTCCTACCTCTACCTCTCCTCGGCGGCATCTAAACAATTCTCAAGATAAGACTAATAGCAGATATCAAAGAGACAGATAATATAATCACGTAAGTCACAGAGTCAATAAAAAAAAATCAAATCAAAACTCTGTGCCTAGACTCGAGTGTGATCAAAATAATGTGAGCTTATCCCAGTTTAAGCTCTGATACGAAAAATGTCAGGCCCCGTGCTAATCACTCAAGATTAACGTACAAACAAGTACATAATCACGGAAGCGTAAAATCGGGCTTAAAAATTTTCGAAATAACTTGGGCCTGAACCCAAATCGTCATTGAAAATATCAATAATAGAAATAAAAGTTAAATCAAACTCCAGCAAAACAGGTAACATAAAATCCCAAATAAGATACAGATCCCCATATGCATATAAACACAGGGCATCCCCTGGTTCAATATATAATACAATATATATTTGGGACTCAAGGGAATGGGGCGACCAGCTGGCACTCCACTCGGTCCAGCTTGGTTACCTGAAGAGCCTGCAAATGGGTAACACAGACCCAAAAGACACAAAAGCTGGAAAAGAAATACGAGGTCAAGCCTCAGTACGAAGAGCCATCAAAACAGCAAATCATGCAACATGCTATAAATCAATGCTATCAAATGCATGAGGCTATCAAGGAATCGGTAATCAAGACCAGTGTATCAACTGGCAAATCATCTCAAGTCGAGCCTCTATACCCACATAGTGTATCAACCGGGGGAAATCATCGATCTGTGATCTTCAGGGCTCGTCAGCCCATCACAGCTCGGTGGTAGACACTCGAATCCGGCAGTCACCACTCCGATGATAGCTTTGGACTTTTCGGGCACGACACATCTGTCGGCCAGTCACAACGTGGCTCTCAATCGGGACATCAATCAATCAATCTGGCTCAAGATGTATGTATG
>KV007856.1:2585-25028 GCA_001598015.1 Dorcoceras hygrometricum
GAGGGTAGTTCGATAGATCACCAGGTCACTATCTATCTGCATGCTCAGAACATCACAATGTTCCCTACCAATGAAACATGGTACTTCGCATCGTAGATACTAGTCTCGAACTCGGGCGGCCTTATCCTGATTTTGACGGCCCAATCGACTAGGAACATGTTCAGAATGCACAGCGACTATTAGATGTGTTTACCCACTATCACATCTAACATACGCTTTAGTGCATTCTAGGTCTTTACTCAACGCAATTGTAAATCATTACACACATAATGAAAGTAAAGAACGCCATATAAGTAAATGCGAATATCATATATAAAGACTGTTTGTACAAGAGTCTATAAAACCCACACGCCACAAGTTGGCTAGTTGGGCATCTACTCTAACATCTGTCTCGTTCTAGCCGAGGATGCGATGCTATTTGGGTAGTTATCGACCGTTTGTCGAAGTCTGCGCACTTCATTCCCTATGGGATGACCTTCTCGTTGAAGAAGATGGCGAAGATGTACGTTGATTTTGTTGTTAGATTGCACGGTGTGCCTGTTTCAATCGTGTCTGACCGGGATCCGAGGTTTACTTCCAGGTTTTGGAAGAGTTTACAAACAGCTTTGGGCACTAGATTGGCTATGAGTACCGCGTATCACCCCCAGACAGATGGCCAATCTGAGTGAACTATCCAGACACTGGAGGATATGTTGCGTGTTGTTGTGTTGGATTTCGGAGGTAGCTGGCAAGACGCGTTGTCTTTGGTTGAGTTTTCGTACAATAACAGCTACCAAGTGACGATTGGCATGGCGCCTTTTGAGGCTTTGTATGGCCGCAAGTGCAGATCGCCAGTTTGTTGGGAAGAAGTGGGGGAGAAGCAGCTATCTGCCCCTGACTTTGTGCAGCAAATGAAAGATCATGTGGATCTTATTCGACAAAGGATGAAAGTTGCCCAGGATCGCCAAGCCAGTTATGCAAATAAGAGGCGTCGACCTCTTGAGTTTCAGGTTGGTGATCGCGTATTTCTCAAGGTTTCTCTGTTTCGTAGTGTAATACGCTTTGGACGCAAGGGAAAATTAGCCCCTCGTTACGTTGGTCCGTATGATATTGTTGAGAGGATCGGCACTTTAGCGTATCGGTTGTTGTTGCCGTCGGAGTTGTCCTCTCTTCACGATGTGTTTCATGTGTCGATGTTGAGGAAATATGAGCCAGATCCGTCTCATGTGCTTGGAACTGACGAGGTAGAGCTAGATCAGTCGTTGAGATATCAGGAGTATCCTTTGCAGATCCTTGGCCGAAAAGAGAAACAGTTGAGGAATAAGACCATTCCTTTGGTAATGGTGCAGTGGAGCAAACATGGAAGGGAAGAAGCTACTTGGGAACTGGAAGAAAAGATGCAACGCTAGTGGCCGCATCTGTTTGAGAGCTGTTGAGCTAGATTTTCCAGTAACTTGTAGTTTTGTTGTATTTCTTCCCTAGTTGTTGCTATGGATTTGCTCAGTTATCTTGAACTCTTGGCCTTGTGTTGGGCGAGTTCTCGTGTTAGTTTTTAGTTTCTATTCTGGACTCTTCTGTTGTTTGTTGTTTCAGGATTGTTGTTTGATTTCGAGGACGAAATCCTTTTTAGTGGGGGAGAAATGTGAGACCTGAATCTGTTAAGTAAGATTAATTGTGGAAATTAATCGATTGATTGTTGGAATTGATCGGTTGTTTAGAGATTTTGTGGTTTAGAATCTCTGCTTCGATGCTTGAGTTGTATTCTGGGTCGAAATTCCCTCCTTAGAACAATTCTGGATGCTCTCGTGTTTTTGGATTTTTGAGGAAAAAGCTGGTTTTGTGAGCCAACAGCTGGTCGGTGGCGAAACCAGTCGAGGAACCAGCTGCGAGGAGTTGTTGCATCTGGATGATTAGTCGAGAGCAAGGTTCAACGCTAGTCAACGACACTGTAGCTTGCGACTGGTAGTGTTTCGTATCTTGCGACTGGTATTTGGCGAGATGTTGCGACTGGATAATGACGTCAGTGGAGCGACGTCGTGTGAGTCAGTTGCAGCACTACGTTTCGATGTTGCGACTGGTACCAGTAGAGAGAGAAGCATTGCGTTGTTTTGTCTTGCGACTGGATGACAAGCTGCTGGTATAAAGGATTGAGCATCCTATGCGACGTCGTTTGGATTAGTTGAAGCGATGGCGTTTCTAGAATCAGTCGATAGTTTGTTTTGCGTGTGTTCACATACGTCGACTGATTTGTTAAGTTGTTCCTGCTGGTTTAGTATTTACGCACGTGGGAATTAGGCGAGGGTTATTTCTTGTGCGTCGACTGGTTGGATAGTTGTTGCCTGCTGGGTTGGGAAATTGATGGTGTCGACTGGTTTTGTCGGTGGACAATTATTGTATTGATTTCCAGTCGTTGCAAGTTGTATTTAAGGGAAAGACTTGGTCTTCTTTTGTGATATCAGTTTCCATACTTAGAAAATATTTTCCCCGATTGTCGACCTCTGTTTCTCAAACCCTCTTTACTATTCACCGTGTGCTATTCCGGTGGATTCCCATCGTTTTCGGTGGTTGTTTTGCTCGTGCGAGGTAGCTTTGGACTCCTCTCGAGAAGCTCTACCATTCTACACCAGTTTTAGAAGCTGTAATTGTCTAGTCGAGGAACGCGAAGTTGCTTCGAGTATTGCGTCGACCGGGTAGAACTACGTTCTGGTTTTCGGTGAGACCTTGTTCCTAGCCATAATTTTAAGCTTCTCGTTTTTTTTGAGGTTTATTGGGCAGCTGGTTGAGTGTGACTCCCGGCCGTGAGCTTGTTTAGCATCCCGTTAAATTTATGTTGTGTATGCCGTGTGTTTATCAGGCTTTTAACAGAGTCTTCAGGGTTCCTTGTGGTAACCAGCGTGTGCTAATTATAGCTCAGAGGAATTAAGGTACGGATCTGAGCTTGATGTAGCTGGGAATTGGCATGATATTGAATGCTAGATGGCTGTTGTGTATTGAGGTGGATGTTGCTGTGTGCATACGTGATTTCTGTTGATTGTTTAGCTGCCTTGTTATGCATACACGCATTTCCCATATGGCATTCATATTGTTATTACAACCATTGTTCGTATCTTGTATTGCTGTTGTTGATTCTTACCAGGATGCGAGGGCGAGCGGCAATACCGCACTCTCATGTCCCTGCTGGGATCGTTAGCCACCATGCGCCGAGTGGTTAACTACCACAGTTCATGGGCGAGGCAACGACAGGTTGAGTTGTTTGATGAATCTGGTATTTGGGCGTAGTGTCATGGCGAGTGTCTCATTACCACACTGTGAACACACCCCGTGGCCACTATTCATTGTTGATGATTCTTGGAGCTATGTTTGAGTTCCTTAGCTCCCTTGAGGGTCGAGCTTTCCGTTGTTATCCGGTGTCTCATGCATAGCATCTGTATTTTATCTTATGTATTTCCTTAGCTGTTTCTTTTGATCTCCGTACTGGGGTTTGACCCCATGTCCCTCTGGGGCTTGGTTCGTTTCCTTGTTTGTGTTGTTTTCAGGAAACCCAGGTTTTACAGCTGGTCGTGGTTTTAACCCAGCTGGTGGTGCCCCGGGAGGTGGTTAGCGTGTCCTAGTTGCGTATAGCATATTTATATATATGTATCAGTTAGCCAGGGGGATGCCCTGTGCTTTATTGTTGTATCCCGCTGGGGAGTCTGGTACATGTTATTTGTGTCTGGTTGGTATGCTAGCATTCGTGGTTTTGTAACTGGGAATTTATTTTGAGTATCGTTTTATTTTAAATTATATGTTTTAAACCGTCGGGCCTAAAAGCGAAAATTTTACCCACTTTTTGATAAGCTTCCGCATGTGTGTTTGGGTTTTTACTCTGTTTAGAGCACGAGGCCTGACAAGTTATGTTCATGTTCAAGCATGTTTGAGAAAATGAAAGAATGATCGGGTTCAAAGTTATGTTTCTGTTTCAAAACTTTTAAAGAATGCTTCGATGAAGATGAAGATGTTGATATTGTTTTAAGAACGATGAGCAGTCGGGTTCAAGTTGTACATTCAAGAAAGTTCTTTTCTGGTGAATGGTAACGTCTGGACTTGATGCCATGTAATCGGTGATGCTGGTTAAATCAGGACTTGATTCTGGTTTGATACGCAGCACTGGTAGCGTTGGAAGTCGTTCAGATGTTACAGCACTGGTTCTTAGTCAGATTTTGGGTTCTTATGTTAGTAACGGAATTTCATCTTTAAATCAGAAGTTTCTTTTCAACTGATGCTTTCGCTATACATCAGATTTTGGTCAGACTTCACATTACTAAATACTTCACTGTTGAGTCGCTTATGTTTATTCGTTGACATTTGAGTTGACCAATTCAATTGCGTTGACATCTGAGTTGACCAATTCAATTGCGTTGACATCTGAGTTGATCAAGTCGCAGTTGTTTTATGCCTAAACACTATATTATAATCAGACATCTGTTTCCTTTGCTAACGACAGTCCTTTTGATACATCTGTTTTAACGTTAGCGTTACATCCTGATAGTCACATATGTTTTACTTCTAAACACTATTCCTACTTAGACATCTGTTGTACACCCACGATACTATCCCCTCAGCAACATCTGAATTCCCGCTAGCGATAACCTTGAACAGTAAAGATATGTTTTGTTTGTCCAGTGTCACATCTGTTCGTATTCAGCGGTAAGTTCCAGTAGTCGAATCCGATAATCAGCAAGAGATTTTAAAGAAAGAATTTCAAAGCACAGTGAACCCAGGTGTTGTTTTCAAAATCTGATTACAACCAGTTATGAGTTTAAAGGAAGGGTGAGCAGTCGTCCAGATGTCGGTTTCCCCTTCACAATGAGCTATATGCTAAGGCTGATATCAGAAGTCATTTGATCAAGTGCATAACGGACCTAAGGAGAGCTTCTAAGCCATAAATCACAAGAAAATAATGAATGGGATCTGGGTCATCTTCCCCACTTCCAAATTACGAAAGAAAGTTTAAGAAAAGTTTATGATGAATGACTTCCTTTAAACTATGTTATGTTAAGCTATGTTAAGTTCAGATGTCTGCCTGCATTAAGTGATTTTGCTATCCTCAGACTTTACTTGCTGAGCCCCTAGGCTCATTAGCTTTAAAATGGTGCAGGTGGGACAGAGCTGGGGCAGACGGGTGGCAGCTCTGATTGATAAAATAAAGTCATTCGAATATGTTCTAATGAATCGAATAAATCTTTCGAATTGAAGCGGAAATGAACAAAGAATTCAAATCTGTAATTTCTGTATCTATCGAAGAAGATCTGATTGATAAAAAGATGAAATTGAATTATACGTAAGCATCTCAACGAAGAAGAAAGAATTCGGATCTGGCCTATTGGTCAACTCAGATTCGACATGTCAATGAAACAGATTTTGACCAAATTCAGATTTGGAACAAAAACTCGGATCTGAACTTTAAATATCATAGAAACCGAACTCTAACTTAGAATCTGTCCAATATGGAAATTCAGCTTTTGGTCTAAGAACCAGATTTCAGACTTAATCAATTGAATGAATGTAAACAACGAGGGAAACCACAGTCTGAAGAAATTAAAAGATCTTAAGAAATTTCTGGAATCAATCGAATAAGCTACTTGTAAGCTACTTCAAAGAAAATCTTTAGAATTCTCAGAAACTATTGTACGAACATCATCAAAATATTTCTAACATCTTTCTGGATCAAAATCACAGTAAACACGTACTTCATCATAAAAACAGAGCATGAACTTTTCTTTTGTTTGAAAAACAGTAGCAACTTCTCAAACCTTTAAAATCATACACAAACATGCATACCGAACTGAATATATGCTTTCATGAGTGGCGCCGTCTGTGAGAAAGTTACTTCGTCATTCGAGAATGCATACACAACCACTAACCTATCGCGACGTGGATCATAATGATTGTTCGGATCCCAAGGCCCCAACACGACCCGAGTTGGGACTCACTCAGGAGGCCTTGGGAACGCTAGTGGAGGAGACCGCCACTCGTACCGCGGATGTAGAGGTAAATCATTTCGTGGCTTCTCGTCAGCACAGAACTACATCAAGTAGTGGCTCATTCACCCGAGATAATAGTGTGAAGCAGGCCGAAGAAGATGAAAATTTACCAACTGAAGTAGTGATTGCAGTAATAACTGGGGGGCCAGCATGTGACGACTCGAATAACGCCAGGAAAGCCCTTATACGGGCTGCGATGGGAGGCTATGTGGCTAATGTGCACATCCCCCATCAAGAATTTGAAATAGGAACAACTCAAGTGGACATATCCTTTAGCAACAGAGATTTGGAGACCCCATGTGACCCTCATAATGACGCGCTAGTCATTTCTGCCACAATTTCTAACTTCTGGGTTATGAAAATTCTAGTGGATTCGGGAAGCTCGGAAGACGTACTATTCTATGAGGCTTTTGCTAAGCTAGAGATGAGCATCGTCCAGTTAGCACAGGTGAATACGCCGCTGATCGGTTTCTCGGGTACAGTAGTGGAGGCATTAGGGGAGATAATTCTTCCTATGTCCCTGGGCTCACATCCCCAAAGGTCCACCAGAATGATCAAATTATTGGTTGTCAACTCTCCGTCAGCATATAATGTGATACTGGGAAGACCAAGTCTCAATGCATTCCAAGCAATAGCATCAACTTACCACTTGAATTAAAGTTCCCAATCCCAAGCGGAGTAGGGGAAGCCATCATTGACAGCCGTCTTGCGAGAGAATGTCATGCGATTACCTTGCAGAGGCCTGACGTGAACAAAAAAATACTGAGCTCAAGTGAGACTTCATTAGTACAAATAAATAGCAAAAGGGGTAAAAACCCACCAGACAAAGATGTTCACATGGTAGAGGGAGAACACGTGGATAAATAAAGAATAATAGCCACTGAAACCCTTAAGCGCATCACAACTTCGGATGATCCAACAAAGACCCTCAAAATCGGGACAGAACTGCCTCCCGACTAAGAAGAGAAACTGAAAACCTTCCTCCGGACATATTTAAAGATTTGCCTAGCGATTGGACAAAAATGATATTTTTCAGCGCTATGCCCGTTTAGCCGATTTTTCTTGCAATTGAGCGGGTAAGCGTAAATTATATTTTTTTTATGCCAAAGTTTTAAAATTTACTCCATGATACTAATAACATTAAATGATTAGGACAAAGATTTTATGGGCTTGAGACTTGAGTACTATATTAATGTCTAGTGGGCCTAATCTTACCCCAAAAGCTTACTTAATCCCACCCTAAACCTTTGAGGATACTCTAGCACATTTTTCATGAGATTCACACTCCTTTCAGCCGCCACCCACCTCCCCACTCACTCTGAAATTCAAACCATAGATCAAGGAAAAAGTTTAAAGATCATCGTTCCCCCGTTCGCCTCTACGCATTCGGTGACGTGTATTCCCGATTCGTAAAAAAAAGAGGCAAGCTTTAAATCTTTATTGCTGCCACTTTCAGATCATACATATGTGTTTGTTTGAATTTATGCATGAGAAAATGTTTTAATTTTTGTTGGAGGCAACATGCTGATATTTTTGACAAAATTCGCCGTAGCATTTCATTTCCTGCTGCATGTTTTTGAAAGTTTCTGATGTTGAGGAGCCCAGGGGTTGTTTCTGCCATTATAGGACATTTAAATGAAGTTTGGTTGATTTTATAGGGCTTATAACGTGTTTTTAGAGTCTTATCGGGCATTGACGAAGCTGGACATCAATCTGTACTTCCTATGCGCTCATTTTGGTTGTGGGTGATGAAGATTTGTTTATGGATGTTCTGTGATGTCCAGGGACTGTTGCTGTGTTTGGGGATGTATATTAGGATGTCTTGGTGAGTCTAGAGAGGAGACATAGCAGGTTAGCATTGCTAGACTACAGGACAAGAGGAAACAAGTGTGTGAGTTTTGTGAGGAGAGGCGGGCGACGGTAGTGCGGTGAGGAGGCTCCTGCCTTCCTGCTGTACGACCGTGGCTAAAATAGGATGGTCTCTGGCTCTGTCTGGATGTTTTGGGAGTCCTTGAGTTGTTGGATCTGGTCTAGGACGAAGCTAGGAAGCGTGAGGAGTCATTGAGTCGAAACTGGTTCACGCATGAGGAGTCCGTGGGAGGTGAGCGATGGTTTGTGCATTTGAGTTGTGTGGCATCTTGTCGTCTAGTCCAGTAGGTTATAGAGGTGTTGTAGAGTCCCTAAGGCATGATAGGAAGGTCGAGATATGAGGTTATGAGCTGTTTTATAAGGGTTAATAGGCAAGGGTCGAAAGGGATGCGCTTGGAGTCCATAGGAGGCAGCATGTAGCACTAGCATTTTTGAGGTCCGAAGGCATCTAAACAACATTATTATGGTGTGTAAAATTATATTCTCTATGTTTGGGTTGGTTGTGATGAGTTTGGGCTTGTCCGGTGACTCTTTGAGACCGTACGATGTCCGAGTATCCCGTTGAGAAGGCTAGAACGATTCCGATTGATCTCGGATAAAACTTTCTATATTTTATAACACGTTGAAAACATGTTTATGGGCATCTAGCTTTTGAAAATGAAATGATGAATTTTTATGATGTTAATGGCATGAAACGTGATGTTGATGTTTTAAAAGAAAAAGGAGGAAATTATTTTGAGGAATACGAGTTGACTGTGACCAAGACGTAGAGGAATATGGTGACTACGACGCTTGAGGTCCGTAGAGCCATATTAGAGGGGGATAGTGACTATGGAGCAAGAGATCCGTAGAGCTATTTCATCCTAGTACTATGGTTTATAGCTTGATCAAACGAACTGAGGGGTCGGATCAATGAGCAAACTTCACCCAAAATGTTATTTTCAGGATTTATGTTATTTACATTCCATGATGTTATTTGAGGATTTGAGGTTAAAGTTTATTTAAAGAATTTTGATGATGATGTATGAAGTTAAAGTTTAAAGTTCTTTTTAAAGTTTTGATGTTTCAGTTTAAAATGTATTTTAGTATCGCTATTTTGATGCATGTGGATGTATATTTATTAATTGTTATCCAGGTTTGAACTTGTTGAGCCATTAGGCTCACAAGATCTGATTGTGTGCAGGTGATAGTGATGTCGAGGTCTGGGGCAACGAAACTTGAGGAGCATCGGATACCGACGGCGCACTCCCAAGACCTTCTAAGCTTCTGCAAAAGATTTTTATGAGATGTTACGTAAATTTTTAGGGTACGATTTTCTTTATGAGATATTTTAAATAAATTCTTATGTCGTTAGACTTTGAAATTTGATGTTAAATTCATTTGAAAATTTTGTTGGGATATGCTTTATTGTGGTATGACGTTATTTGATAACTTTTTTGTTAAGTTGCATCAAGTTCAATTTTGCGAAGATTGTTGGGAAATTATCGAGGTCACTATTCACGTGAATAGTGCTGTTCACGTGAATAGTGACCGAAAAAAAGAAATTTTTTTAATGCCTTTGATTTAAAGAAAAATATTGTAGTGAGTCGAGTCGTTTCAGTTGGTATCAGAGCAAGGTGATGAAGGGTTGTTCGTGCTAAGATGATAGTGGAAGTTTCCTTGGGTTTCAGTTTAGACCAGCATGGGTGCGAGCTATTTTAGTGGCCTGTGCTGATCTTAGGAGTGCAATATGATTTGTGGTTGCTGAGGAATTGTAGCAGTTTGGAGTGCGCTGGTCTTATAGTATGGGAGGTTCAGCTTAGAAGCTCGTTGTATGGTTGTGAGCTGGGTCAGATCGGGTGCAAGCTGACAGGTGAGTCTTGTGCTATATTTAGCCATGCTGGGCACGTGAGCTGAGCTGATATTGCTGCAGTGTGAACCAGTCCAGTGAAGCGCTCTGAGCTGATAGCAGTTTAGGAAGTAGATGTAAGTCAAACACAGCTTTGGAGTAACGCAGCGTCGCAAGCTGATCTAATGTTTTGTCCTAAACTAATGGTGTAAGCTGTTTTAGGTTTCAGCTTAGATCAGCATTGGCACGAGCTATTCCTGTGCTGATCTTAGGTGAGTAAGCAGTTTGGAGTTGATGGAGATTTGACTCAGTTCTCAGTACGCTTGACGTATCAGCTTAGAGGTTCAGCTTAGAGGTTCGGCTTAGAGGTAGGTTGGTGAGATTCAGCTTAGAGGTAAGCTGGTGTGGTTACGCGAGCCAGCTCGATGTATTGTAGCACAAGCAGTTTGATGTGGACCAGCTTAGGCGCAAGTTGATATATAAGGACTGTTTTGAGTCCGTGAGCTATTTGCATCTTAGGAGTATCGTTTAGTAGGGAGCAGCATGCGTGAGCTGATCTTGGATCGCAAGCTGTTCCAGGTATATGATCTGTGACCTGAGAGCTTAGAGAACAGCTTTGGGTGTCGTAAGCTGAATAGAGAATCCTAGGCTGATAGGTAGGGTGCGAACTGATCCGAATTTCTCCAAGCTGAGTGGTGTGGAGTATTGACAGTAATGCTAGTGCGATCTGATCTGGCTTGGCGTGAGCTGGTGATGTAGCAGCTCTAAGCTGTTACCAGTTGAGTAGCACAGCATAAGCTGGATTCAGCTTTGAGAGTTTCACGGCCTTATGGGCTGAATTGTAAGGTTAGGGACGCTGTGCTGTTGATGGTGCTGATTGGCTTAGTCGAAAGCTGATAGCAAAGAACAAGTTTCACGAGAGCTGTTGGTCTTGTGTGAGCTGACCGGTGCGTAAACTGGTCTGTTGCCGCAATCTATTAGTGTGCGCAAACTGCTGTTGGAAACGTCCCGAGCTGTATGTCTAAGCTGGTGTCAGCTTTGAGATCTAAGATGAGCTGTTGAGGCGCTCACTATTCTAGAGACCGTAAGCTGAGCTGAATGCTCTGTGCTTATCTAAGATGACGGGCTGTTCCAAGTTTATGTCCTGCGATCTGAGAGTATCGTGGGCTGTTTGGCGGTCGTAAGCTGGATAGAGCATCCTGAGCTGATTGAAAGGGCGATCTGACCTGAGCTTGCGCAAGCTGTTTGGGGTACGGTGTGTTTTAACAAGTGCTAGACTCGTGAGATCTGATCTGCTATGATATGTACTGATCTACGTGGCGCAAGCAGTTTGTGCGGTCAGATTTGGGCGAAAGCTGATGGATAAGAACAGTTATAGTGTAAGCTGTTGGGAACCTTCGTATCGAGATTGGCATGGATCAGATCAGGCGCGAGCTGATCTGAATGGAACAGTTCTGAGCTAAACTTATTCGTTGTGCTTGATCGAGTTTTCTGCTGCGAGCTGTTTTGGGACAACAACATAGAGAGCCGGATTCAGCTTAGGTATGTTCTAGATGCCTTGAGCTGAGAGATCAGAATACGGGAGTTGTGTTGTGTTGTGTTGGTGAAATCGGCTTGGACGTAAGCTGATGGTGATGCAGAGCTTATGTGACGCCCATACCCATGGGAATCAACGGAGTGGAGTTAATTGGATAAATAAGAGGAATAAAAGGGCTGAATGCGAAATGTTGTAAGCTGTATTTCCTTACAAAATCGATATACAAATAATTGGCGCCACACAAATAGCAATAGCAGATTTGACTAACAGACTTTTGGTTCAAGCACTAAATGCGATATTACAACTACTGGAACTCTATATGAATTCTCTATTGTTGTAATGGATCTTAATACAGTTTTGACAAAAGATCAAAAACAACAACAACACGGAAACGCTGGCCTTCGATAAACACACACATGCCCCAGCAGGTTCAGCTCCCGCCTCCCGTATACCCCATGCCTCACCTGCACCATGAAAGCTAATGAGCCTAGGGTCTCAACAAGTAAAACCGAGAATAACAAAGGTCACTGAGTGCAGGCAGACACATACATAACTTAAAATAATAATAGTTTAAAGGAAGTCAGTTAAACATAATTTCTTTTCGTAAAATCAGATTTGGGAAGGCAACCCAGATCTCATCTATATTTTCTTGTGAATTATGGCATAGAAGCTCTCCTTAGGTCCAATGGCGCTTGATCAAGCTGCATCTGAATTCAGTAACAATATGGCGAAACATCGCCCATTAACAATATGAAGGGGCAACTGATTCCTTCGACAGCTAGCTCACCCTTTCAATATTGACTGTCTGTTATCTATGCCATAAATATCTTAAAAAACTAAACATTACTTCCTTTAATCTAATAATTTGATCGAAATTGGATCACAAAACATCGGGTTTCATTTCTTTTAAAACTCTTTTCTCTTAAAATAATACGTTGCATTGAGCATACAACTTTGGCTAAAGAATACATATTTCAGATGTGGAAAACAGATTTGACTTCGGGAATAATATCGCTTAGCATGAAACAGATTTGGCTATATGAACAGTACCGCTAGCATGAAACAGATTTGGCTATATGAACAGTACCGCTAGCGTGAAACGGATTTGGTCACAAGAAGTATATCGCTAGCGTGAAAATAGATTTGACTGTAGAAAACAGTGTTTAGGTGTGAAACAGGTTTGAATATAGAAATAACATCGCTAGCTTTGAAACAGATGTGACTATCGGAGAGTGGCACTAGCGTCAAAACAGATTTGGCTTATGGACTAGTATTGTAGCATCACAGACGACATCCAAGGATACCAGCTCTGCTTATCCAATCAGAAAAATCCCGATTTGACTAGCATCGCCGATTAACTTGGAGTCAAGTCCAGACACCGCCATACCCAGAACGAAGGAGTTCATACATTAAACTCGAGTCTGTACTGATCAGTGTTTTAAAACAACGATAATCACTTTGGAACATGTTGGAGAGTTTTAAAATAGAAATCAACTCTGAGATCCCGAAACATTCTTTTTAAATCAAACAAGATCATAAACATAAGCTAAAGCTTGAACGTAAAACAGGCAAGCAATCACAGAACTGAAGAAAACAATATATACTTTCATGGTGTAGCAAAGAATAAGCTTTTACTTGCCTTTAACTGGAAAACACGAAGAACAGCTGGCTTCTACAGAATATCTCCTCAAGCACAAGCGACGAACTCCTTAGAAATTTTGAGAGAACTAAAGATTTTTTCTTGCCAAGTCAAAATGAGCTTTCAACTCACGTAAACAAGCATATAAGGGAGCATGATTTGTAGCAGGTAAAAATACTTGAGTAGGCATGGTTTTCATACCAACTCTTTGTCCTTTTTAAAAAGATTTGCTAAAAGCTCCCTACTACTATTTAAATCTTGAAATTGTTTCAAGCATTTTACAAACAATTCTCCCATTTCAAAACATTTTCTTTTAAAAGGATAAATTCAGATCTGGACCAACTCGGATTGTGCTTGGAGCGAAATCTGTCCGGAAACCTTCTGGATCGCGTTTCAAATCTGAAAGAAAAGAAATCGGCTTTAAATAAATAAAACTAGCTCAAATCTGAATTTTCAAATATCAAATCAGCCCTTTAGAATAAAAAGGTTAAAAATTATGGTCCTATGGATTTTTAGGGCGTTACAACTCTACTCTCCTTATAGAAATTTCGTCCTCGAAATTTACTTACCTCTGGGTAAGGACTATGCATATCAGCCTCGGTCTCCCACGTAGCTTCTCGCTCAGTTTGGTTAGACAACTATACTTTAACCATTGGAATGGTACGATTCCTAAATTTCTTATTTTCTCTAAGAATAATCCTCTCGAGTCTTTCTTCATAACTCAGATCTGGTGCGAGATGGATTGGTTCATAACTTAGCACATGCGATGGGTTGGGAACATATTTTCTCAAAGCTGATACATGAAACACGCTAACCAATAAGCCATAGTTCCTACCTTGTCCAAAATTTTGTAAGGACCAATATATCTTGGACTCAGCTTTCCTTTCTTCCCAAAACGCATTACTCCTTTCATTGGAGCTACTTTCAAAAACACATGGTCACCAACTTCAAAACTCAGCTCTCGACGTCTATTATCAGCATAACTCTTCTGTCTGCTTTGAGCTGTTCTCATCCGCTCCTTAATCTTCCTAACAGCTTCAGTTGTTTGCTATATAATATCTGGTCCTAAACCAGTTCGTTCTCCTACATCATCCCAATGAAGAGGTGTTCTGTATTTTCAACCATAGAGAGCTTCATATGGGGCCATCTTTATCGAAGCTTGGAAACTGTTGTTATACGTAAATTCTACCAATGGAAGCTTCAAATCCCAACTCTCTGAAAAATCTATGATACAAGCCCTGAGTAGATCTTCTAAAATCTGAATCACCCTTTCTGATTGACCATCGGTCTGGGGGTGAAAGGTTGTGCTAAAGGTCAACTTAGTACCCAAAGCTCTGTGTAAACTCTTCCAGAAAGCTGACGTAAACCTTGGATCTCTATCAGATACAATCGAAACTGGAATTCCATGCAGCCTCACTATTTCTTTCACATACAATTCGGCATACTTGCTCACATCATAAGTTGTCTTAACTGGTAAGAAGTAAGCTGACTTAGTGATTATGTCTACTATAACCCATATAAAATTGTATCCTAGGGCAATTTTGGGTAGTCCAACCACAAAATCCATTGCAATGCTTTCCCACTTCCACTCTGGTATGGGCAGGGACTTCAGAATTCCAGCTAGTCTTTGATGTTCTGCTTTCACTAATTGGCATGTTAGACATTCTGAGACAAATATGGAAATGTCGCGTTTCATGTCTAGCCACCAATACAACTTCTGGAGATCCTTATACATCTTTGTACTCCCCGGATGTATGGAGTATGGGTCTGTATGGGCTTCAGCCATCATATCTGGTCTCATGGTGTCTACTTGAGGCACCCACATCCGGCCCTGATATCTAACAACTCCTCCCTCGGAGTTATAGATATTGCTACCTCTCTCTTTGTCATGCTTAACCCACTTCTTCAGCTGCTCGTCCTTCAGCTGTCTTTCTCGGATCTGGTCTATCAGATCTGGTTGAATGGAGAGATCTGCCATGATCATAGTGTTAGAGTAGATGCCCAACTAGCCAACTTGTTGTTAGAGTAGATGCCCAACTAGCCAACTTGTGGCGTGTGGGTTTATAGACTCTTGTATATGACAGTCTTTATATATGATATTCGCATTTGTTTATGGCATTCTTTATCTTCATTATGTTTATATAATGTTAAAAATTTTGTAGGGATAAAGACCTAGAATGCACCATAGTGTATGTTAGATGTGATATTGGGTATGACGGCTATCATGAAACACATCTATAGTCACTGTGTATTCTGAATTAGTTCCTAGTCGATTGGGCCGTCAAAATGTGGATAAGGCCGCCCGAGCTCGAGACTAGTATCTGCGATGCGAAGTACCATGTTTCATTGGTAGGGAACATTGTGATGTTCTGAGCATGCAGATAGATAGTGACCTGGTGATCTATCGAACTACCCTCGTTCGGACTTTCCAAGTGGTTACCATTTGTCGAGTGGATAAGTCCGAGGTCTTGGTTGTACTGATTAGTCCTCACGACTCGAAACGTCATTGAAAAAATTGTCGAGGATTCACCGCTCGCTTACATGCGTGGATATCCTATGCTATCTGAGGGGATAATAGTGTATAAATCTCTGGCCAGAGTACTAGAAGTGTTTTAGGTAAATGGGTTTACCTAGTTACACTCGTGATGTCACTATTTGATCTACAAGATGTATGCATAGCTATCGGATCTCTAGCGACTCTCGATTTACCAATGATCGTTGATCTGATCGGGATATATGGATTGAAAGGACCGTACTGTACGCTAACCACGACCAACTGGTTCTTTCAGGCACTATCAGTGATACCTAAGGGAATCATGGCACGATATTGCTAGGCGCTTTACCATGATCCGTTGGGCAAGTCCGAAGTTGTGATTTCGGAGCCGCAATGGTTGTGGGCCCACGGCTAGCTGTATCCCTGAACCATTGAGGGTCACACAAGTACTGGATTCGTGATTCCCGCACGGAAACTGAGCTCAATGTGTTGAGCTTATGAGGATAATTTTAGGGAGTGCGACTTCCTAAAAGTCAACAGGGGTCAAATTGCGATTTCCCGATGTTGAGGGGCAAAATTGTCATTTTGGACTAAGTAATCTGAAAAATTGTTTTCGCATCATAATATTCAGTTTTGGAAACTGAGTCGATCGGTCTGATCTGATCGTCGATCGGAATTATGATGAAACAACGGTGATGCAGATGAACCGAATGTTCATACGTTGGACTGGGCCCGCCCCAGGTCCAAAGGGCCGGTTCAAGCCCATCACACCTATACATAGTCTTGAGCCTAGGGTGGCACAAAAGTTACATCATAACAAACCCTAGCTCACATAGCCGCCTCCTCTCCCTGTTAGATTAGATGCCCAACTAGCCAACTTGTGGCGTGTGGGTTTATAGACTCTTGTATATGACAATCTTTATATATGATATTCGCATTTGTTTATGGCATTCTTTACTTTCATTGTGTTGTATGATGATTAACAATTGCGTTGAGTAAAGACCTAGAATGCGCTATAGTGTATGTTAGATGTGATAGTGGGCATGACGGCTATCATGAAACACATCTAATAGTCACTGTGTATTCTAAATTAGTTCCTAGTCGATTGGTCCGTCAAAATGAGGATAAGGCCGCCCGAGCTCGAGACTAGTATCTGCGATGCAAAGTACCATGTTTCATTGGTAGGGAACATTGTGATGTTCTGAGCATACAGATAGATAGTGACCTGGTGGTCTATCGAACTACCCTCGTTCGGACTTTCCAAGTGGTTATCATTTGTTGAGTGGATAAGTCCGAGGTCTTCGTTGTACTGATTAGTCCTCACGACTCGAAACGTCATTGAGACTCTACATGATAGGCGTCTCACTTTGACCCATTTGCCGACTCACTTGGGGTCATTAGGCGGCGGGTTTGGGTGAGGCCCCGAAGCATGTAGGAGTCGATGCATCATTGTCGAGGATTCACCGCTCGCAGACATGCGTGGATATCCTATGTTATCTGATGAGACGATAGTGTATAAATCTCTGACCAGAGTACTAGAAGTGTTTTAGGTAAATGGGTTTACCTAGTTACACTCGCGATGTCACTATTCGATCTCCAAGATGCATGCATAGCTATCGGATCTTTAGCGACTCTCGATTTACCAATGGTCGTTGATCTGATCGGGATATATGGATTGAAAGGACCGTACTGTACGCTAACCACGACCAACTGGTTCTTGCAGGCACTATCAGTGATACCTAGGGGATCATGGGGCGATGTTGCTAGACGCTCTTACCATGATCCGATGGGCAAGTCCGGAATTGTGATTCCGGAGCCGCAATGGTTGTGGGCCCACGGCTAGCTGTATCCCTGAACCATTGAGGGTCACACAAGTACTGGATTCGAGATTCCCGCACGGATACTGAGCTCAATGTTTTGAGCATAGGAGGATGATTTTGGAAGTGCGACTTCCTAAAAGTCAACAGGGGTCAAATCGTGATTTCCGCTGTTGAGGGGCAAAACGGTCATTTTGCACTGGGGTTCTGATAAATGGTTTTTCAGATCATAACATTCATTTTTGGAAACTGAGTCGATCGGTCCGATCTGATCATTGATCGGAGTTATAATGAAACCGCAATGAATTAAACGAACCGAATGTTCACATATGGACTTGGGCCAAATCAACCTCTGGATTTGTATTCATGCTCAATGGTGGTGCTGTCTCTTGGAAGAGTTCCAAGCAAGACACCATCGCGGATTCAACCACTGAGGCTGAGTACATTGCAGCATCAGCTGCTGCTAAGGAGGCCGTTTGGATAAGGAATTTTGTCCAAGAGTTGGGCGTCATTCCTAATGAAGGATTCTCCCATCTAGTCGTGGATCTGATTGACGAATCTACAGCCGCCTACCGTGAAGAGCCGGTCTTCTTGTAATTCCTGTTGGAGCCAGGCGCAAGTCGCCAGCAAGGTAACACCCCGAGAAACACCCTATGAATGGTTCATATTGTGTTATTATTGAATTGTATTGAACGTTTCCCGGCCTAATTTTATTCTTCCGCTGCCTCGCCGAGAGACGGGATCCGGATCCGCCACGGTTCCCCAATAGTCGTATCAGAGCTATGGCTCGGATCCTTCAATACAATTGTTGTCATAATTGTATCTAATATTGAAATTGCAGATCGAACAACAAAAATTTTTCTGGAAGGATGGCCGAGCGCCGCCGCGCATGGTGGCGCCCCACCGCGCGCATGTGCATGCGCGGGATTGTGCGCTGGCCGCGCAATTGCCAGCAACTTCCGGCCGAAACATGCTGCTCTTCCGCGCGAGTGATTGCGCCACTGGCTGCCGTGATTTCACGCTTGGATGCGCCACCCGCTGACCGCCGTCCCGTGAAGCATCGCGCGGCCGATGGCTGCTTATCGCGCGTTGATTGCGCGCATGGTGGCCTGCTGGTTGCCACGATTTTGCGCACTGGTTGCGCAAAGTCCTCGCCGTTGGACGCGCGACGTTGCGCGCGGCCGTGCGTCGCGCATGGCGCGGCGATGTGCGGCTGCCGCCGTCCGGCGATGATCTCCGGCAGAATTTTGCGACGGCTGAATTTTGCTTCTAGGTTTTGTTCGGGCCTGTCCCGAGCAGCCCATGAAGTTTTCGGACCGATATTCGATATCGGGCCAATTTTGGTCAATTTTGAAATTTTGAGATTTTTGGGCCCAAAATTGTTTTTGGCCCAACACGATGCAATTAAAATTGCAAAATACGATTTTAATTGTAAAATATGATTTTATAATGAAATATGATTTTGTTGATTAAAATTTGATTTTATCGACAAAATACGATTTTATTATAAAATACGATTTTATGATTAAAATATGATTTTGCGATAAATAATTTGATTAGTTAAATTTATGCATTTTAATTAGATTAATTGCATGTTTGGGATGATCGAGAGCCGTGCCCAATTTTTTAGGTGTATGCGATAGGTTTTTGTGATTCGGTTGTATTAATATTGTTGATTATCATTATTTTAAGTGGGCCTGTCCCGTTCCCACCCCTTGAAAAATGTATCCCTTATATGTCATGGTATATTTAAATGTAAATTACTAGATTTAGTGGGAGGACATCCGAAGACGGTGGACAATGACGATCAAAGATATTGAAGACCGAAGATCTGTAAAATCGGAAGCATTGTAATAGGATTGCATTGCATGTTGCATTACCCCTAGGATTGGACCCAGGTCCGTGGCTGGCAACCACGGACCGCATAGCTCTCGAGATCGATCATCCCAATGTTTATATATGTGATATATAGTTAGTTGAATCCGCATGTTTTAAATTTGATTTAAAATATACTGCATGAGACCAAATTTTCGAAAATAAAATCCTTCATTTTAAATACGATTTAAAACTAATATCAAGTTAAATGTTTATTCGATAAACTAAAGGGAATTTAAATTTGTTTAAATTATCCCTACCTTCCATCAACAATGGGTGTACGCCGATGCTACCCGTATACATGGCCCGGCTCATATTATTGAGGGGGTCATGTATGCCGGAAAGCTGTCCACACCATTGACAATTGTTGTGAGTTCGGTTGGAACTCCCTTTAACGTTGGCTCATATTATTGGGGACGTTAAGGGGACCGTCCTTCACGACTCAACATTGATGGGTCATCTTGACACGTGATAGTAAACGGCGTCATATTATTGGGCCCTTACTAGACGTGAGGTGAATACATGGAGGTTTCACCGGTTGCAATCGGAAACTACCTTTTGGGGGTCATGGATGGCTGATATTATTCGGGTCCATGATCGCTTGATTGGGCTCCGTGTACCCACTAAAGAAACTTTCTTTCTCGATTTCATTAAAGGGTGGTGAAATCGTTAAAATAGTGGGAGGGTAATTCATAGAACTTAACGACCTTGTTTTATGTCTTAGCGATTATTTTATATAGTTAGTGATGATTGTCTGTTTTTTTTCAGTATTACTGCTTATATAATGGTTTCGATGAAAAACCCACTCGCTGCTATACTTGATAGCAACAAGTTCACCGGTCTAAACTACCAAGACTGGCTCCGCAACCTCAACATTGTGTTGGCTTCGGAGAAGCTCCTCTATACGATAGACAAGAGCCCTCCGCAGGAAACCCCTGCCGATATCAGCCCTGAGGAGCTGATTACGCTTAAACAATGGTCGGGACGATGAGCTTAAGACTCGATGCTATGTGATGGCATCAATGTCGAACGAAATGCAACGGCGCTTTGAGAAGACGAAGTATGCTGCTGACATACTTTTTCATCTCAAAGAACTGTACGGGGAGAACTCTCGACATGAGAGGTTCACGGCTGTCAAGGAGCTTATGATGAGCCGCATGCGCGATGGGACTTCGGTCCGCGAGCATGGGGTTCGTATGATTGGGCTCGTTGAAAAGCTGTCGGGCCTTGATATCACACTTCCACACGAGCTGTCTGTGGATGTGCTTCTCCTCTCACTACCCGCTGCATTCGACCCCTTTGTGGTCAACTTCAACATGAACAAGCTGGCAGCCACCCTTGAAGAGGTGGTTAACATGCTTGTAGTGTTTGAAGGAACCATAAAGAAGGACAAGCCCGTCCTCCTTATGGGCTCTTCTTTCTCTGCGAAGAAGGGGCCCAGACGCAAGGGAAAGAAGCGTTCTACCCCTGCGAAGGAGGAAAAGCCCACCAAGAAGCCAAAGGCAAAGGCTTCCAAGCCAAACAAGCATGAGGATGTTTGTCACCACTGCCACAAGCCTGGGCATTGGAGGAGGAACTGCAAGGAGTACCTCGAGCAGTTGCGAACTGCGAAAGGTATGTTCTATATATATCGAAATAAATATGTTAATTCGACTTCTTGGGTACTTGATACCGGATGTGGATCTCATATCTGCAATGATTTGCAGGTGATGACAAGAAGCCGACGTCTTAGAGAGGGTGAGACCCACTTGAGGCTTGGCAATGGAGCAAGAGTTGCTGCAGTAGCTATAGGAGATGTTTATTTATTTCTGTCTTCTGATTTTAAGTTGTTATTGAGAAACGTTTTGTTTGTTCCCGAATTAATAAAGAACATTATTTCTGTTTCTATGCTTTATAGTGATGGATATTCTTGTATGTTTGCTAATTCGATTTGCAAAATTTACAAGAATGAATGTTTAATTGGAATTGGGGAACGCGAAAATGATTTGTACACCTTAAAATTAAAAGACGTTCCAACTCGCGATGTCGAAACACATACAACAACGATTAAAAGGAAACACGATAACTTGAACCCAGAACAACTTTGGCACGCTAGGCTAGGTCATGTTTCTCTAAGTAGGATGAACAAGTTAGTTAGGAGTGACGTGTTTGATCTGTCAGACATTAACTCCCTACCGACTTGTGAGTCTTGTCTTAAGGGAAAGATGACTAAGCAACCCTTCAAGGGCAAGGGTGAGCGTGCTCAAGGCCTATTGGATTTGATCCATACTGATGTGTGCGGCCCATTTAGTATTGGTACTAAGTACGGTCACACATACTTCATCACCTTTACCGACGATTACTCTAGGTATGGGTACTTGTACTTAATGAAGCACAAGTCTGAATCCTTTGAAGTTCAAAGAATTCAAGGCTGAAGTGGAAAATCAATTAGGCAAAAGTATTAAAGCACTTCGATCTGATCGAGGTGGTGAATACTTAAGTGCTGAATTTCAAGACTATCTGAAAGAGAATGGGATTCTCGCACAGTGGACTCCTTCGGGCACACCACAGCTCAATGGTGTAGCGGAGCGTCGTAATCGGACCTTGTTGGACATGGTTTGATCTATGATGAGCTTCACTGAACTTCCTACCTCGTTTTGGGGCTATGCGCTCGAAACGGCGGTAATGTTGTTGAACAATATCCACACTAAGGCAGTGGCTAGGACTCCATATGAGATGTGGATGGGAAAACCACCCAAATACTCATTCATGAGGATTTGGGGATGTCCTGCTTACGTGAAGCAGACAATGGGAGATAAGTGTTAGAGTAGATGCCCAACTAGCCAACTTGTGGCGTGTGGGTTTTATTGACTCTTGTACAAACGATCTTTATATATGATATTCGCATTCTTTTATATGGCATTCTTTACTTTCATTATGTGTGTAATGATTTACAATTGTGTTGAGTAAAGACCTAGATTACACTAAAGCGTATGTTAGATGTGATAGTGGGTATGACGGCTATCATGAAACACATCTAATAGTCGCATGCCCAACTAGCCAACTTGTGGCGTGTGGGTTTTATTGACTCTTGTACAAACGATCTTTATATATGATATTCGCATTCTTTTATATGGCATTCTTTACTTTCATTATGTGTGTAATGATTTACAATTGTGTTGAGTAAAGACCTAGATTACACTAAAGCGTATGTTAGATGTGATAGTGGGTATGACGGCTATCATGAAACACATCTAATAGTCGCTGTGTATTCTAAACATGTTCCTAGTCGATCGGGCCGTCAAAATGAGGATAAGGCCGCCCGAGCTCGAGACTAGTATCTGCGATGCGAAGTACCATGTTTCATTGGTAGGGAACATTGTGATGTTCTGAGCATGCAGAT
>KV007856.1:45079-55852 GCA_001598015.1 Dorcoceras hygrometricum
GCCTTATCCTCATTTTGACGGCCCAATCGACTAGGAACATGTTCAGAATATACAGCGACTATTAGATGTGTTTCATGATAGCCGTCATACCCACTATCACATCTAACATACGCTTAAGTGCATTCTAGGTCTTTACTCAATGCAATTGTAAATCATTACACACATAATGAAAGTAAAGAATGCCATATAAAAGAATGCGAATATCATATATAAAGACTGTTTGTACAGAATACACAGCGTACTATTAGTATGTGTTTCATGATACGCCGTCATACCCACTATCACATACTAACATACGCTTTAAGTGCATTCTAGGTCTTTACTCAATGCAATTGTAAATCATTACACACATAATGAAAGTAAAGAATGCCATATAAAAGAATGCGAATATCATATATAAAGACTGTTTGTACAAGAGTCTATAAAACCCACACGCCACAAGTTGGCTAGTTGGGCATCTACTCTAACAGCACTATCAGTGATATCTAGGGGATCATGGCGCGATGTTGCTAGGCTCTTTACCATGATCCGTTGGGCAAGTCCGAAGTTGTGATTTCGGGGCCGCAATAATTGTGGGCCCACGACTAGCTGTATCCCTGAACCACTGAGGGTCACACAAGTACTGGATTCGTGATTCCCGCATGGAAACTGAGCTCAATTTGTTGAGCTTATGAGGAGAATTTTAGGGAGTGCGACTTCCTAAAAGTCAACAGGGGTCAAATTGCGATTTTCCGCTGTTGAGGGGCAAAACTGTCATTTTGGACTAAGTAATCTGAAAAATTGTTTTCGCATCATAATATTCAGTTTTGGAAACTGAGTCGATCGGTCCGATCTGATCTTCGATCGGAATTATGATGAAACCACGGTGATGCAGATGAACCGAATGTTCATACGTTGGACTGGGCCCGCCCCAGGTCCAATGGGCCGGTTCAAGCCCATCACACCTATACATAGTCTTGAGCCTAGGGTTGCACAAAACTTGCATCATAACAAACCCTAGCTCACATAGCCGCCTCCTCTCCCACACACGCCTCACGCCGTCGCCGACCGTCCGCCGCCGCCGCTCGCCGCCCGCCGTCGTCCGATCTTCGCACGATTGGACTTGTTCTGATCCGTGCGACGAGGTGATTCCGTTCGTGATAAAATCCATCAGTATTCTAGTGCAGGCTGATCGGAGGAAGATCAAATCCGGTCGTAGACTTGATTAGACGTAATCTACCGCCGCCTACCGTGAAGTGCCAGTTTCCTCGTGAAACTGGTCGGAGCCAGGAGCCTAGACTCCAGCAAGGTAACAATCAAAGAACCCCATATGAATGGTTTGTTGATTTGTTTTATTTTATTGAACATTTCCCGGCACTAATTTAAACTTCCGCTGCGCCGCCGGGAGACGGGATCCGGATCCGCCACCGCTTCCCCAACACTTGTGGCATGTGGGTTTTATTGACTCTTGTACATGACAATCTTTATTTATGAAATTCGCATTTATTTATGGCATTCTTTATCTTCATTATGATTATAATTTTAATAATTGTGTTGGATAAAGACCTAGAATGCACTATAGTGTATGTTAGATGTGATAGTGGATATGATGTCTATCATGAAACACATCTAATAGTCACTGTGCATTCTGAACTCGTTCCTAGTCGATTGGACCGTCAAAATGAGGATAAGGCCGCCCGAGCTTGAGACTAGCATCTGCGATGTGAAGTACCATGTTTCATTGGTAGGGAACATTGTGATGTTCTGAGCATGAAGAAGGATAGTGACCTGGTGATCTATCGAACTACCCTCGTTCGGACTTTCCAAGTGGTTACCATTTGTCGAGTTGATAAGTCCGAGGTCTTGGTTGTACTGATTAGTCCTCACTACTCAAAATGTCATTGAGACTCTACATGATAGGCGCCTCACTTTGACCCTTTTGTCGACTCATTTGGGGTCATTAGGCGGCGGGATTGGGTGAGGTCCCGATGCATGTAGGAGTCGATTCTTCGTTGTCGAGGATCCACCGCTCGCTTTCATGCGTGGATATCATATGTTATCTGAGGAGACAATAGTGTGATAAATCTCTGGCCAGAGTACTGGATGTGTTTTAGGTAAATGGATTTGCCTAGTTACACTCGCGATGTCACTATTTGATCTTCAAGATGTATGCATAGCTATTAGATCTCTAGCGACTCTCGATATACCAATGGTCGTTGATCTGATCGGGATATATGTGTTGAAAGGACCATACTGTACGTTAACCATGACCAACTGGTTCTTGCAGGCACTATTAGTGATACTTAGGGGATCATGGGGCGATGTTGCCAGGCGCTTTACCATGATCCGATGGTCAAGTCCTAAATTGTGATTTTGGAGTCACAATGGTTGTGGGCCCACGGCTAGCTGTATCCCTGAACCATTGAGGGTCACACAAGTACTGGATTCATGAATCCCGCACGGAAACTGAGCTCAATGTGTTGAGCATAGGATAAGGAATTTGGGGAGTGCGACTTCCTGAAAGTCAGCAGGGGTCAAATTGCGATTTCCCAAAGTTGAGGGGCTAAACTGTAATTCTGGACTAGGTGGTCTGAAAAATTGTTTTCACATCATAATACTCAGTTTTGGAAACTGAGTCGATCGGTCCGATCTGATCGTCGATCGGGATTATGATGAAGCCACGGTGATTTAAATGAACCGAATGTTCATATGGACCTGGGCTTGACCCAAGTCCATTGGGCCGGTTCAAGCCCATTACTCACCTTTATGTATGACTAGTATAGGGTTGAATTGAACCCCAAGTCTCATACTAAACCCTACATAGCGCCGCCCCACCTCCCTTCTCCCTTCGGCCGCCGCACGCCGCCCTTTCCCGCCGCCGACCGCCGCCGCGCCGCCGCTTCGTGATCGGACTTGTTTCGATCACCACGGCGAGGAGATTCCGTTCGTGTCGAATTCGCCAGTCTTTCTAGTGCAGGCTGACGAAGGATTCGTGTTTCCGATCGTGGACCTGATTAGACGATCTACCACCGCCTACCTTTTGAAGTGCCGGTTTCCTTGTGAAACTGGTCGGAGCCAGGCGCCTAGATGCCAGCAAGGTAACAATCGATAAACATCCTATGTATGGTTTATTGATTAGTTTTAATGTATTGAACGTATCTCGAGGCAAAATTTTTAACTTCCGCTGCGCCCCCGGGAAACGGGATCCGGATCCGCCATTGTCGCCAACACATAGCACTATCACGAGGCACTAATTCTAACCCAAACTTCTCGATTTCATAAGTCAATGGTCTCTGGACAGTGAGCTAGGCTAATCCTACCGACTTCCTGCTTAGAGCATCGGCCACTAGATTTGCCTTTCCTGGATGATAGTTGATTGTGCAATCATAATCCTTTACCAGATCTAACCATCTCCTCTGCCTCATATTGAGTTCCTTTTGGATGAAAAAGTACTTAAGGCTCTTATGGTTTGTGAATATTTCACACTTCTCCCCATATAGGTAATGTCTCCAGATTTTCAAGGCAAAAACTACAGCTGCTAGTTCTAGGTCATGCGTGGGATAACTCTTCTCATGGTTCTTCAGTTGTCTGGAAGCATAGGAGATTACTCTACGGTCCTGCATCAATACAACACCTAAACTCAGTTTGGACGCATCTGCATAGATGACAAACTCTCCCTGGTCAGAAGGCATGGCTAGCACGGGGGCTTCAATCAGAGCTTGTTTCAACTTCTCGAGACTGAGTTGGCAATCGGGGGTCCATTCATATCTAACCTGCTTCCAAGTTAGTGAGGTTAATGGAACATCTATCTTCAAAAATCCCTTAATAAAACGTCTATAATAACCAGCTAAACCCAAAAAGCTCCTGACTTCCGAAACAGATTTGGGAACAGGCCAATCGCGAACAGCTTCAACTTTGGCCAACCTCCAATCCGTCTTTGGATATGATATGTCCAAAGAATGCAACTTTCTCCATCCAAAAATCACACTTACTGAACTTAGCAAACAGTTGTTTGCTCTTCAAAACTTGTAGCACTGTCCTAAGATGGTTGGCGTGCTCTGAGCTGGTCTTGGAATACACCAGGATATCATCTATAAATACGACCACAAACTGATCCAGAAACGGTTGTAAAACTCTATTCATCAAGTCCATAAAGGCTGAAGGTGCATTGGTAAGTCCAAAGGGCATTACTAGGAACTCATAATGGCCATAGCGTGTTCTAAAGGCCGTCTTATAAATATCAGCTGGCTTGATCTTCAATTGGTGATAACCAGATCTCAAGTCGAACTTAAAAAAGACTGTTGATCCCTTCAACTGGTCAAACAAATCCTCAATCCTAGGAAGGGGATATTTAATCTTAATTGTCAGCTTGTTCAGCTTTCGATATTCTATACACAACCTTAAACTCCCATCCTTCTTCTTGACAAACAAAACAGGGGCTCCCCATGGTGACGTACTAGGTCGAATGAATCCTTCATCCAACAGGTCTTGGATCTGTTCTTTTAATTCCCACATCTCGGTTGGATCAAGGCGATAAGGTGGTCTGAAAACATGCGCTGCTCCTGGTACCAAATCAATCGCAAATTCCAACTCTCTATCTGGTGGTAGTCCATGGATTTCCTCTGGAAAAACTTCAGGAAACTCGTTTACTACTTCTACTTTTGACAGTTGGGGTTTACTAACAGTAGCTAGGGACGATAGACTTGCCAAAAATCCTACCCCGCCTTTCCTTAAACAGCTTTGGGCTTTTAAAACTGAAATGATGCGAGGAATTCTCCAAATCTAGTTAGCTTCGAACGTAAACTGGTCTCCTTTGGGTGGGTTGACCACCACTGTTCTGAACTTAAAATCAATCACTACCCCATACTTAGTTAACCAGTCCATACCCAGAAATAAATCGAACTCAGGCATAGGTAACACAATTAAGTTAGCAGTAATCAAACGCCCTTGGAGCCTAAGTTATAAATCACGAAATAAACCATGGGACACCAGTTCCTCTCCCGAGGGTATAGTTACGCAAAAGCCTATGGTTAATTGGTCCGATTTGAAGGGTAACTTCTTAGCAAACCTTGCATCTATAAATGAGTGAGTTGCACCTGAATCTATCAAGGCTATAGAGGGCATACCAGAAATCAAGATCTTACCGGTAACCACAGTAGAATCTGGGTTAGCTTGCTCAGCTGTCATAACAAAAGCTCGGCTGGTCACCAGCTGCTTTGATTTTGGGCAATTTCGAATAACGTGGCCTAGCACACCACATCTGTAACAGACATTCTGACCAACCCTACATGGATCAGGGTGGTTCTTCTGGCACTTGGGACAAACTGGCCGGTTGTTAGTAGCAGGGACTGCACTGATAGGTTGGGGTTGCAGAGGTTTTGGCTCATGAGGCCTCTGCTGATTCCGGTTCTGTTTCTTAAAGAGCCTCTGGTCTTTCTGCTGGAAGGCCTGCCTCTTCAACTGTTGCTCCTTTTCAACATCCTTCCAATCTTGATCTGCCCGGAGGGCCTTATCTACAGCACCCCTGATATCCTTGGGTTCTGTCAAGATAAAATCATGTCTGAGCGCAGGCTGCAAACCATCGACAAAATTTTGCAATTTCTCTTTTGGATCTGCTCCAATCAATGGTACAAAATAGCACCCTCTCTCAAACTTGCGGATATAATCTTGGATCGTCATGCTCCCATTCTTTATCGATAAAAATTCTCTTTTCAACTCTGATCGCTTGTCCTCAATGTACTGAGCAAAGAATACTTCCTTGAATTCCTCCCAAGTGAGATTTGTCACATCCACCATGAGTCAAGCTCTTTCCCACCAGAGCATAGCATCATCTCTTAGCATGTAAATAGCACACCTGGGCCTATCCAGATCAGGAGTCTGGAGATAGTCGAATATGCCATCCCAGCTAGACACGGGCTCTAGCATCTGGGTTGTTCTCTTCTATGGGGCTACTTCTCCTACCTCTTCCTCTACTGGACATATTGATCTATAGCCCATAATCCACCACAACTGAACATAATAACATGATTAATTCAAAAGATACATACTTTATAACATAAAATAAAACTAACAGCTCCGGAGAAACGGTCGACGAAATCTGTCCCAACTGGAAATATGTGTGTTTATCTCTAGGACCATGCTCTGATACCAAGTTGTGATGCCCATACCTATGGGAATCAATGAAGTGGAGTTATTGGATAAACAATAGGAATTGAAGGGCTGAATGCGAAATGTTGTAAGCTATATTTCCTTACAAAATCGATATACAAATAATTGACGCCAGACACAAATAGCCATAGCAGATTTGACTAACAGACTTTTGGTTCAAGCACAAAATGAGATATTACAACTACTGGAACTCTATATGAATTCTCTATTGTTGTAATGGATCTTAACACATTTTTGACCAAAGATCAAAAACAACAACAGCAAGGAAAAGCTGGCCTTCAATAAACACACACATGCCCCAGCAGGTCAGCTCCCGCCTCCCGTCTGCCCCAGATCTGCCTCACCTGCACCATGAAAGCTAATGAGCCTAGGGTCTCAACAAGTAAAATCGAGAATAACAAAGGCCACCGAGTGCAGGAAGACAGATACATAACTTAAAATAATCATAATTTAAAGGAATTCAATTAAACATAATTTCTTTTAATAAAATCAGATGTGGGAAGGCAACCCAGATCTCATCTATATTTTCTTGTGAATTATGGCTTAGAAGCTCTCCTTAGGTCCATGGCGCTTGATCAAGCTACATCTGAATTCAGTAAAAATATGGCGAAATATCTCCCATTAACAATATGATGGGGCAACTGATTCCTTCGACAGCTAGATCACCCTTCCAATATTGATCGTCTGTTATCTATGCCATAATTTGTTGGCGCAGCGACGGATCCGGATCCCGCTCCCGGTGCACAGCGGAAGAATTAAAAATTTGGAGCCCGGGAACGGTCAATACACCTCTCTTATAATTCAAACATTCATAGGATGTTTAGAATATACCTGTCTGGCGACTAGGCGCCTGGCTTTGACTATTTCTCAAATGGAAATAGCACTTCTTTGGTTGCTCCTAATCAGATCCACGACCGGTTTCCAATTCCTTCGTTGAAATGCACTAGAATCCCAACAAATATTTTGCAAGCAGAACCTTCTCACCGAGACGATCGCAAAGAGGTGCGACGGCAGCGGCGGGCGGCGGCACGCCGGTGACGGCCGGGAGGAGGGAGAGGAGGAGAGGGAAGAAGAATAGCTGAAGAGATTTTGGTACGGAAATAATGAGTGCCCCAGGGCTCTTATTTATAGATTTTCCATGGGCTTAAATCGGGTTAATGGGCTTGGGACGGGCCCAGGCCCAGGTGTACATTGGTTTCAAGTCCATCGTTGTGGCTTCATCAAAATCCTGATCGACGATTAGATCGGACCGATCTACACAGTTTACAAAATTGAGCATTATGATGTGAAAACAATGTTTCGGACCATCTAATCCAAAATAGCAGTTAGGCCCCCATAAACTTTAAGGATAGTCATACTAGCCCTAATCTTAAGGCAATCTCGTTTCCACCCTCAGTTAATGTTGGTCCCTGTTTTTCAAAGGAACTTAGCAGCCGCTGATTTAAAATGGGCGATTGAAATATTTGCGCTGCTAATACGGAGCTGCAATAGATCAATGTTCTTGAACACTTAAAAATCACGAAGAGCACCAAAGACTGATCTGGTATGATTTAAAAATCATGCGGAAAATACCAGAACTGAATCCTATATTTTAAAACAACTCAAACAGATTTATGTACAACATAAATCTGTTCGAGACTTTGCAAGTGCTAGTGTGCTAACTGTATGTTATGCTAAGCTGAAATATAAGCAAGTGCTGAACTGTAAACGTGTTATGCTGAGTTATGCTAAAGTAAATGTGCAATGCTGAAAGCTTAAAGAAATGGACCGATACACAGCATATTTGTTTCTGGAAGTTCGGACCTCAATGTCCTACATCTCCCCTTCTTCCACCTCGGAAGGATCCACTAGAAGATTTGATATTACAACTTATGTACAGACCCGATCCCACAACTAGCAGCTGTGAGAACTCCTAGACTCCTCAAATGCACACCAGCCTCAACTGTGTGACTAACTACATACACATGAGTTTAACGTCATCGTGCTTGGATGGGACTGTTTGAAACGTTTTGAGATTCATTCACTAATACAATGTGAATGAATCTCTGTGTGTGAGATTTGATACAATGAAATGCTCAACTCTCTGTTTCTCACACACTAGGGAAATTGCTTCTACACAAGCTAATAAAACTCAGCAATCGACTCTCGTGAAAGCTCCTCTCTAATGGCGGTCGATTGCTTCGTCTTTTTATTGATTTTCCCTCTGTTGTTGTCTTCTATTGATTTTCTCTTTGTTGTGCAACAACAACTTCAACAGTTATACACTCGTCGTCAACCTTCTTCAATGGCGTTGCTTTCGCATATATAGCCTCTGTTCGAAATAAAGCCGTTAGATAGATTCCAAAACTGTTCTGCGCTTGTCAAGGCCAAATTGTCGTCTTTCCATTTCCGTGCAAACTTCCTCTGTAAATTGTACTATTTCCCAGAATAGTACAAATCTTGTTCCCTTGAATTGAGGCAATTTGTACGACTCTATTTCAGCCATTGATTCTTTCCATCTTGAGCGTTGATTGATTGCAACGGCTGAATATTCTTCAACATATTGTTCAACAGCTGTTCGCTCAGCTGTTGTTTATTCTTTGTCACAACACTTCACGCAACAGTTGTTTCTTTGTCGACTGGATACTTTGCGCTACTGCTGAAGCTTCAAATACTGCGACTGGATATCTTGCGTCTGGATTGTAACTCTCCACTACATCTACTTTCTTGCGACTGGATTCCATGTCGACTGGATATACAAAGCGCTGTAGCTTGCTTGCGACTGGATGCATAGAGCTTGCGACTGGATTTCCCACGACTGGTAGATCAAACGATGTCGTATCAACTTATTCAAACGACATCGTTTGCTATGCATCCTCGACTGATTGAATATAACGCTGAAGCTCTCGTCTGGATATACTGTAGCTGCCTGCTGATATCTTGTGACTGCTGGTTATCAACGCAAAGAGCATCTGCTGAATCTTTAGCGCGAAGGCAAAACGCTGTCGTATCAACTTATGTAAACGACATCGTTTTGCTATCGCTATCTCCAAGTACTATCTGCTGGTGAACAGTAGCTTCCTGCTGATTGTGATATCACTGCTGATGACATCAACGCTTAGCGCTCCAGCTGCTTTCTTCATCTGCTGATTCTTTAGCACGACGTAGCTTTATCTCTTGCGCTTGCAGCTGGTCTTCTCATCGTCTGCTGAATCTTATGCGCTTGCGCTACTGCTGATCATTGTAGCTCACTGCTGATTCATATGCGCTTGCGCTACTGCTGGTCTTTCTTCATCTGCTGATTGTGATGACGTCATCCTTGCTGCTCACAGCTATCTCCATTATATATGCTGACATCATCACTGCTGTTACCAGCTCTTGTTAGCGCTCCAGCTGGTTCAAGCTCTCTAAGCAATAATCACATCTGCTGGTCTGAATTGGCCTACGCCTGATTACGAACAACTGATTCAACTTTGGACGTCTCCATTGCTAATCCAGCTGCCGTCTAAATGAATGCACCAAACCAACTGCTGAACTTAATCTTGACAAACCATCTGCTGGACAGATTACTGCTACTGCTGATCGTCTTCTACATTCCTAAAACCTGTACACTTAAGTAGAATTGTTAGAAACACAATAACAGGTTTTGTGTAATTCAAAACTTAATTAGGATCTGTCAAAACAGATCCATCAATCTCTCCCTTTTTGATTTACACAAAACCTTTAAATAAATGATGCATGTTCTAACAATTCTCTCCCTTTTTGTGGGAATCAAAAAGAGAGTGAACTGCTGGTATTCCCGATATTTAAAACAAAAACTCTCCCTACACTGTTACAACAAAAACAATGTAACAGCAGGAGTTTTAAATTTGAAAAGCAAAATCAGCATTGGGAAGCACCGCAACAGCTATATGATTTTGAAAACGAAACTGATGCATAACTCAAATTAGTCAAAGACAGTGACGCCACTCTCCCTGTCTTTTACAACATGAGCTCAAATCATTTAAAAACAAACTTTTGGGCATCAGCTGGAATCCACATAACAGAACATTTGAAAACTTATCAGAGCATACAAAAATGTTTCAAATGGACAAGTGCTACTGAGTTACTTATATATGAAGAACCAGTAAATAGAGAACATCTCAGATTTTTCCTTCTTCTATCTCGCCCCATGTGCTTGTCACTGAGCCTCGCTCCAAATGATCTTATAGCACAACGAATATAGAAGCTTGGCATCTGCCCGGGACTCGCGCATCCCGACAGTTCATCAAGAGAAAAACCGGTTCTACATTAAAACAGATTAACTGGCCTTCATAGACAAGCTTCTCAAAATAGTTAAAACATTAAAAACATAGCACATGTGTTTTAAAATCAGTGCTCGTTCAAGAACAACCTGCTCTGATACCAATTGTTGGTCCCTGTTTTTCAAAGGAACTTAGCAGCCGCTGATTTAAAATGGGCGATTCTGCCCGGGACTCGCGCATCCCGACAGTTCATCAAGAGAAAAACCGGTTCTACATTAAAACAGATTAACTGGCCTTCATAGACAAGCTTCTCAAAATAGTTAAAACATTAAAAACATAGCACATGTGTTTTAAAATCAGTGCTCGTTCAAGAACAACCTGCTCTGATACCAATTGATGGTCC
>KV007856.1:57349-71206 GCA_001598015.1 Dorcoceras hygrometricum
AAACTTCCTCTGTAAGTTGTACTATTTCCCAGAATAGTACAAATCTTGTTCCCTTGAATTGAGGCAATTGCACGACTCTATTTTAGCCATTGATTCTTTCCATCTTGAGCGTTGATTGCGTCGAATGGCTGAGTGTCATTTCTTCTTCGCAGCTGTCCAGACTTCACTCTTCTTTGCGCTGCTGCTGAAGTTATCGTTGCGTCTGGATCTTTGCGCATCGGCTGAACCATCTTTATGTACCAGCTGGTCCTCATCATTCCAGCTGATCTTTTATTCATCTTAGCGCCTCTGCTGAATTCTTAGCGCGAAGGCAAAACGCTGTCGTACCAACTTATGTAAACGACATCGTTTTGCTATCGCTAACTCCAAATAGCATCTGCTGGTGAACATTAGCTTCCAGCTGATTGTGATATCACTGCTGATGACATCAACGCTTAGTGCTCCAGCTGCTTTCTTCATCTGCTGATTCTTTAGCACGACGTCGCTTTATCTCTTGCGCTTGCAGCTGGTCTTCTCATCGTCTGCTGAATCTTATGCGCTTGCGCTACTGCTGATCATTGTAGCTCACTGCTGATTCATATGCGCTTGCGCTACTGCTGGTCTTTCTTCATCTGCTGATTGTGATGACGTCATCCTTGCTGCTCACAGCTATCTCCATTATATATGCTGACATCATCACTGCTGTTACCAGCTCTTGTTAGCGCTCCAGCTGGTACAAGCTCTCTAAGCAATAATCACATCTACTGGTCTGAATTGGCCTCCGCCTGATTACGAACAACTGATTCAACTTTGGACGTCTCCATTGCTAATCCAGCTGCCGTCTAAATGAATGCACCAAACCAACTGCTGAACTTAATCTTGACAAACCATCTGCTGGACAGATTACTGCTACTGCTGATCGTCGTCTACATTCCTAAAACCTGTACACTTAAGTAGAATTGTTAGAAACACAATAACAGGTTTTGTGTAATTCAAAACTTAATTAGGATCTGTCAAAACAGATCCATCAGTTAATTTAGGAAGTCACACTTCCATCCTTCCTCCTACTATACTCAACAAATTGAGCTCAATTTCCTTGTCTGCACGGGGAATCTCGAATCCAGTACTTGTGTGACCCTCAATGGTTCAGGGATACAGCTAGCCGTGGGCTCACAACTCATTGTGAATCAGAAAACACATTTTTTGATGTACCCATCGGACCATGGTAAAGCGTCTAGCAACATCGACCAGTACCCTGTGTGACCCTCAATGGTTCAGGAATACAGCTAGCCGTGGGCTCACAACTCATTGTGAATCAGAAAACACATTTTCCGATCTACCCATCGGACCATGGTAAAGCGTCTAGCAACATCACCCCATGATCCCCTAGGTATCACTGATAGTGCCTGCAAGAACCAGTTGGTCATGGTTAGCGTACAGTACGGTCATTTCAACTCAAATATCCCGATCAGATCAACAACTATTGGTAAATCGAGAGTCTCTAGAGAACCAATAACAATGCATACATCTTGGAGATCAAATAGTGACATCGCATGTGTTACTAGGTAAACTCATTTACCCAAAACACATCTAGTACTCTGGCCAGAGATTTATCACAATATTATCTCCTAAGATAGCATAGGATATCCACGCACAAGGGTGAGCGGTGAATCCTCGACAACAAAGCATCGACTCCTACATGCATCAGGACCTCACCCAACCCCGCCACCTGATGACCCTAACTGAGTTAGTAAACGTTTCAAAGTGAGGCACCTATCATGTGGAGTCTCAATGATGTTTCGAGTAATAAGGACTAATCTGTACAACCAAAACCTCGGACTTAATCCACTCGACAAATGGCAACCACTTGGAAAGTCCAAACGAGGGTAATTCGATAGATCACCAGGTCACCATCCATCTACATGCTCAGAACATCACAATGTTCCCTACCAATGAAACGTGGTACTTCACATCACAGATGCTAGTCTCAAGCTCGGGCGGCCCTTATCATCTTTTGGACGGCCCAATTGACTAGGAACAGGTTCAGAATACACAGTGACTATTAGATGTGTTTCATGATAGTCATCATATCCACTATCACATCTAACATACACTTTAGTGCATTCAATGTCTTTATCCAATAATTGTAATCATAATAATGAAGATAAAGAATGCCATAAAAGAATGTGAATTTCATAAATAAAGATCGCTTTACATAGAGTCAACAAGAACCCACACGTCACAAGTTGGCTAGTTGGGAACCTAATCTAACATAAATCTCTTAAAACTGAACATTACTTCCTTTAAAAAAATCATTTGATCGAAATCGGATCACAAAACATCGGGGTTCATTTCTTTTAAAACTCTTTTCTCTTAAAATAATATGTTGCACTGAGCATACAGTTTGGCTAAAGAATACATATTTCAGACGTGGAAAACATATTTGACTTCGGGAATTATATCGCTAGCATGAAACAGATTTGGCTATATGAACAGTACCGCTAGCGTGAAGTAGATTTGGCTATATGAACAGTACCGCCAGCGTGAAACAGATTTGGCTATATGAACAGTACCGCTAGCAAGAAAACAGATTTGACTGTAGAAAACAGTGTTTAGGTGTGAAACATGTTTGAATATAGAAATAACATCGCTAGCGTTGAAACAGATGTGACTATCGAAAGAGTGGCGCCAAGCGTTAAAACAGATTTGGCTTATGGACTAGTATTGCAGCATCACAGACGACATCCAAGGATACCAGCTCTGTTTATCTAACCAAAAAATCCCGATTCGACTAGCATCGTCGATTAACTTGGAGCAAGTCCAGACACCGCCATACCCAGAACGAAGGAGTTCATAATCGTACATTAAAATCGAGTCTGTACTGCTCAGTGTTTTAAAACAACGATAATCTCTTTGGAACATTCTGGAGAGTTTTAAAACAGAAATCAACTCTGAGACCCCGAAACATTCTTTTTAAATCGAACAAGATCATAAACATGAGCTAAAGCTTGAACGTAAAACAGGCAAGTAATCACAGAACTGAAGAAAACAATATATACTTTCATGGTGTAGCAAAGAATCAGCTTTTACTTGCCTTTAACTGGAAAACACGAAGAACAGCTGGTTTTTGCGGAAGATCTCCTCAAGCACAAGCAACGAACTCCTTAGAAATTTTGAGAGAACTAAAGATTTTTCTTGGCAAGTCAAAATGAGCTTTTAACTCACGTAAACAAGCATATAGGGGAGTATGATTGGTAGCAGGTAAAAATACTTGAGTAGGCATGGTTGTCATACCCACTCTTTGTCCTTTTTAAAACGATTTGCTAAAAGCTCCCTACTACTATTTAAATCTTGAAATTGTTTCAAGCATTTTATAAACAATTCTTCCATTTCAAAACATTTTATTTTAAAAGGAGAAATTCAGATCTGGACCAACTCGGATTGTGCTTGGAGTGAAATCTGTCCAGAAACCTTCTGGATCACGTTTCAAATCTGAAAGAAAAGAAATCGACTTTAAATAAATAAAACTAGCTCAAATCTGAATGTTCAAATATCAAATCAACCCTTTAGAATAAAAAGGTTAAAAATTATGGTCCTATGGATTTTTGGGGCGTTACAGCTTAGGCGAGAGCTGTTCATGGTTTTCAGACCAGACGAGAGCTGGTTGTGGTTTAAGCTTTGGATGAGAGCTGTGGTGGTGGTCAACGTTGGTGAGAGCTGATCGTATTTCCTCTGTTGGCGAGCGTGCGATCTGTTGGGTGCGAGAGCTGAGTGTGGTTCGTAAGCTGAATCATACGCAAGAGCAAAACAGCGTGCGAAAGCTGAACAGATGTGAGCTGAGATATTGAGAGCAAAACAGCGTGCGAAAGCTGAACAAGAAACCCGACCGCACTCTAGGTAGACAAGAGAGGAAGTTGCACCATAAAGTTATTAAGATGGTGAAGGTCAAATGGCTGAATCACTTGGGGAAGGAAGCTACTTGGGAAACTAAAATCGATATGAGGAGTCGCTACCCGGAGTTGTTTAGTAAGTTTTAATTTCGAGGACGAAATTCAATTTAAAAGGGAGAGGAATTGTAGTGTCCGTTATCCGCTCACGCAGACCACATACATGAGATAAATGTTTTAAATGATTTAAATTATAATTGAGGTTTTAAAAAATTTCAAGCGTCATTTGAGATTTTTATGTGTTTCTTGAGGTTTTCAATTTCAGATTAATATCCAGTGCCGGGCCGCGAAGGGTTGATCGGACGATATATGTGACTTTAAAATATTTCAAAATTTAATTTAAGGATTTTAGAAGAAAAAATATTTATTTAATGTTGAAATTAAAGATTTGCTTAGCGATTGTACAAAAATGATATTTTTCAGCGCTATGCCCGTTTAGCCGATTTTCCTTGCAATTGCGGGTAAGCGTAATTATATATTTTTTTATGCCAAAGTTTTAAAATTTACTCCATGATACTAATAACATTAAATGAGTAGGAGTAAAATTTTATGGGCTTGAGACTTGAGTATTAAATTAATGTCTAGCGGGCCTAAATCTTACCCAAAAGCCTACTTAATCCCACGCGAAGCCTTTGAGGATACTCTAGCATGTTTTTCATCAGATTCACACTCCTTTCAGCCGCCACCCACCTCCCCACTCACTCTGAAATTCGAACCATAGATAGGCAAAAGTTGAAAGGTCGTCGTTCCCCCGTTCTCCTCTACGCATTCTGTAAAGTGTATTCCCGATTCATCCAACAAGAGGCAAGTTTTAAATCTTTATTGCTGACACTTTCAGATCATATATGTGTGTTTGTTTGAATTTATGCATGATAAAATGTTTTATTTTTCGTTGGAGGCAACATGTTGTACTTCCTGTGCGCTCATTTTGGTTGTGACTGATGCAGATTTGTTTATGGCCGTTCTATGACGTCCAGGGACTGCTGCTATCTTTGGGGATGTATAGTAGGATGTCTTGGTGAGTCTATAGAGGAGCCATAGCAGGTTAGCATTGCTAGACTGCAGGACAAGAGGAAACAAGTGTGTGAGTTTTGTGAGGAGAGGCGGGCAGCGATAGTACGGTGAGGAGGCTCCTGCCTTCCTGCTGTACAACCGTGGATCAAAGAGGTTTGTATCTGGATCTGGCTGGATTTTATGGGAGTCCTTGAGTTTTTGGATCTGGTCTAGGACGAATCTCGGAATAGTGAGGATTCATTGAGTCGAAACTGGTCCACGCATGAGGAGTCCATGGGAGATGAGCGATGATTTGTGCATTTGAGTTGTGTGACGTTTTGTGGTCTGGTCCAGTAGGTTACAGAGGTGTTGTAGAGTCCCTAAGTCATGACAGGAAGGTCGAGATATGAGGTTATGAGCTGTTTTATAAGGGTTAATAGGCAAGGGTCGAAAGGGATGCGCTTGGAGTCCATAGGAGGCAACATGTAGCGCTGAAATTTTTGAGGTCATGGCAGCATCTTGAAAGCATCCGAACAACATAATTATGACTTGTAAAAATTTTTAAGATGTGTAAAATATTCTATAGGTTTGAGTTGGTTGTGATGAGTTTGGGCTTGTCCGGTGACTCGTTGAGACCCTACGATGTTCGAGTATCCGTTGAGAAGGCTAGAACGTTTCCGATTGATCTCGGCTAAAACTTTCTGTATTTTATAACACGTTGAAAAAATGTTTATGGGCATCAAGCTTTTGAAAATGAAATGATGAATTTTTATGATGTTAATGGAATGAAACGTGATGTTAATGTTTTAAAAGAAAAAGGTGGAAAATTATTTTGAGGAGTACGAGTTGACTGTGCCCAAGACGTAGAGGAATATGGTGAATACGGTGCATGAGGTTCATAGAGCCATATTAGAGGGGGATAGTTGTTGGGATCCGGATCACGCCCCCCCGGCTAGGCAGCGGAAGAACAGAAAATAGATGCCGGGAGACGATCAATACGAAAAACAATTAACAATTAATGTCATTCATAGGGTGTTCAAAACACTACCTTGCTGGCACTTGTGCCTGGCTCCGACCGGTTTCTTAAAGAAAGCGGCACTTCACGGTAGACTGCGGTAGATAACGCCAATCCGGTCCATGACCGGATACGAGACTCCTTCGTCACCCTACACTAGAAGGCGTTACGAGATATAAGCGGACGGATTCTCCTCGTCGAATTAGCCGGAAACAATTTTCCGGCGAAGAAGAGGCGGTGGCGGCGCACGGCGGTGGCGGCGGCGGCTTTTGGAGAGGAGGAAGGGCGGCGATTGTGATGTTCTAGGGTTAGGTTAGAGTGTAGTATTTTAAGTCTAGGTTTAGTTCTAATTAAATATAATTAAAGATGGGTTTGGTTCCGGCCCAACGGGTGAACATTCAGTTCATCCCCATCACCGAGACTTCATTATAACTCCGATTGCCGATCATATCGGACCGATCGACTCAGTTTCCAAAACTGAATACTATGATCTGAAAAACCATTTTCAGAACCCCAGTGCAAAATGACCATTTTGCCCTCAACAGCGGGAAACCCCGGTTTGACCCCTGTTGACTTTTAGGAAGTCGCACTCCCAAAAATCCTCTTCTCGCGCTCAACACATTGAGCTGAGTATCCGTGCGGGAATCTCGAATCCAGTACTTGTGTGACCCTCAATGGTTCAGGGATATAGCTAGCCGTGGGCCCACAACCATTGTGGCTCCGGAATCACAATTCCGGACTTGCCCATCGGATCATGGTAAAGCGTCTAGCAACATCGCCCCATGATCCCCTAGGTATCACTGATAGTGCCTGCAAGAACCAGTTGGTCGTGGTTAGCGTACAGTACGGTCCTTTCAATCCATATATCCCGATCAGATCAACGACCATTGATAAATCGAGAGTCGCTATAGATCCGACAGCTATGCATACATCTTGGAGATCGAATAGTGACATCGCGAGTGTAACTAGGTAAACACATTTACCTAAAACACTTCTAGTACTCTGGCCAGAGATTTATACACTATTATCCCCTCAGATAGCATAGGATATCCACGCATGTCTGCGAGCGGTGAATCCTCGACAACGATGCATCGACTCCTACATGCATCGGTGTCTCACCCAATCCCGACGCCTTATGACCCCAAGTGAGTCGGAAAACGGGTCAAAGTGAGACGCCTATCATGTAGAGTCTCAATGACGTTTCGAGTCGTGAGGACTGAACTCGGGCGACCTTATCCTCATTTTGACGGCTCAATCGACTAGGAACATGTTCAGAATACATAGCGACTATTAGATGTGTTTCATGATAGCCGTCATACCCACTATCACATCTAACATACGCTTTAGTGCATTCTAGGTCTTTACTCAACGTAATTGTAAATCATTACACACATAATGAAAGTAAAGAATGCCATATAAGTAAATGCGTATATCATATATAAAGACTGTTTGTACAAGAGTCTATAAAACCCACACGCCACAAGTTGGCTAGTTGGGCATCTACTCTAAAAATTTGTTCGGGTTTTGCATCAGTCGATGAGCGATCGCGTCAGCTGTTGGTATTTCAGTCGTTGCGTTTTGGTAGAGCAGCAGCAATGCTGACGTGGAATTCAGACGTTGGTGTTTTTGGTCAGCAGAGAGCGCTAAGGGACTCTGAAGCGACGATGTTTTGTGAACAGGAACCAGCTGTTGGTTTCGCTAGCGTGTTTCCTAGTGGGTATCGAAACTATGTCGTTTGGATTAGCGCTAGGAAATTCAGCTGTTGGTTTTGTTAGCGCGTATCAGATGTTGCGTAGTGATCAGCTGTTGGTTAGCGATCAGCAGTGACTAGTGGGTGACGTGTCCAGTGGTAGTCTCTACGACGTCGTTTGGTTAAGTTGGTGCGACGCCGTTTAGTCTTAGCGTTGTTTGAGAGATTAGCTGTTGGTTATATTATACATCAGCTGTGAGGGATTTGATGCGTTGTTTTATTCAGCTGCTGGTTTGTGAATCAGCTGTTGGTAGCAACGTGACGTGTCCCTCTGCGACGTCGTTTTGATTAGTTTTTCACTGTTTAGCGATAGGACTCTGCTGGTGCGAGATTTCAGCAGTTGGTTGAGAATATTAGTTGTGACAACTGTTTTTGTCGGTGAAATCTGTTCCTATTTCTATCAGCTGTTGAGAAGCGTATTAAATAGAAGACTTGGTATTCGATTGTTTAACATATTCCATACTTAGAATATTTTTCCCGTTTGTAGACCTTTGTCTCGAACCCTAAGCACTGTTCACCATAGCTTTTCTCCGACGATTCCCGTCATTTCCGGTCACCGTTTTGAACTTGTGAGGTAGCGTTGGACTCCTATCGTGAAGGTGCTTCATCTTATACCATTTTCTGGAAGCGTAGTTGGCTGGTAGCAAGATCGCGAAGTAGCTTCTTCGGCCGTGTGTTGTGTTATTCATGTATCGCTTCGATTTATTCGATGAGATCTTATTCTTAGCCTTTTTTAGAGCTTTCTGTTGAGTTTGCTGGGTAGGATTAATTGCTGGTTGAGCTGTTGCTCCCAGGCCGTGAATTATGTGTAGTCCCTGAGAATTATACGTGTTGTTTAGCAGGTTCTTAGCAGATTTCTCGGGACCCCGTTTGTGGTAATTGTTGCACAGAATATCGAGGTACGGATTTGAGCTTGTTATAGCTTGGAATTGGCGTGGGATATTATGTGAGATTGCTGGTATGCTTGATGTGTGTTATGTGTTGATCGGTTGTTGCATACATGCATTAATTCACGTTCATTTCATATCCCTGCTCCTTTGTATCTTGTTGTATTGTATCTGTTCTTACCAGGATGCGAGGACAAGCGGCAATACCTCACTCTCATCCCCCTGCTGGGATCTATTAGCCCTCATGCGCCAAGTGGTTAACTACCACAGTTCATGGGTTGGGCAACGGCAGATTGAGTTGTTTGATGCATCTGGTATTTGAGTGTGGTGTAAAGATGAGCGGGTAATTCCTGTATGCTTGTACACACACCAGTGGCCACCATTTCGTTGCAGATTCCTTTGAGCTGTGTTTGAGATCCTTTGCTCCTTTTATTCGGTTGAAGTCTTCAAATGTTGATATGTGTCTCATGCATAGCATCTGCATTTTATCTTATGCTGTTTCTTTAGCTGTTTCAGTTGCTCTCCGTACTGGGGTTTGACCCCATGTCCCTCTGGGGCTTGGCTTGTTTTGTTTGCCTGCTTGTGGTTCAGGGTTCCCAGGCTACTCAGCTGGTCGTGGAGTTAGCCCGTCTTGAGGTGCCCCAGGAGGTGGTTAGAGTGTCCCAGTTATGTATAATATTTATATGCACTGGTATCACTTCGGGTGGGATGTCCCGGGGTGATGCTTAGATCTATATAGCTGGCAGTCTTTTAGTACTTGTGTTGTATTCAGCCGTTGGGCAATTGTTGTACTTGACTGTTTGTGCTGTTGTGGATTTATTAAACTGGGATTATTTTGAGTATTGCACTATTTTAAATTATGTTATCTTTCTGTCAGGCCAAAAGCAAAAATTTTAACCACTTTTTAGTTGCTTCCGCTTGTTTTTGCGTGTTTTATCTCTGATGAGAGCACGAGGCCTGACAGATTTAGTTGAGGCCCCTGTTTTAGCCATGCCCTCGGGACAAAGTAATTATGTTCTCTTCACCGATATGTCTAAGCTGGGTCTAGGCGATGTGTTAATGCAAGATCATAGGGTGATTGCTTACACTTCTAGGCAATTGAAGACTCATGAGAATAACTACCCAACGCAGAGCTAGAAGTCGTAGTATTCGCATTTGGAGGCACTATATTTATGGGGAGAAATGCAAAATCTTTACTAATCACAAGTGTCTCAAATACTTCTTCACATAGAAAGAGTTGAACATGAGGCAGCGGATATGGCTAGAGCTGGTTAAGGATTATGATTGCACCATCAGTTACCACCCGGGTAAAGCTAATGTGGTAGTTGATGCTTTGAGTATGAAGTCAATAGGCTTAGATCAGATTTCAGTTCAGAGACATTTGGCTTTGGAAATTGAGAGATTCGAATTGGAGCTGATTACCAGAGATTGCACTGCAAAGCTAGCTGTTCTCACCATTCAGTCGACGATGAAGGATCAGATCAGAGAGGGAAAAGTGATAGACGAACAATTGTTAAAGTGGAAAAAACAGGATGAAGAGAGGGGTGGAAATCTCTATACACCAAAGGAAGGTATTGTGAGATATCAAGGCAGGATGTGGGTTCCACGTGTAGATATCCTGTGAGATGATATCATGGTATAAGCTCACACCACCCCATATTCAGTTCACTCAGGAAGCGCAAAAATGTATAAGGACTTGAAAACTTTATATTAGTGGCCAGGAATGAAGCGGGATATCCCAAGATTTTTTGCTGAGTATCTAACCTATCAACATGTTAAAGTAGAGCATCAACGACCAGCTGGGATACTGAGACCTCTCCCGTTACCAGAATGGAAGTGAGAAAATATTACGATGAATTTCGTGGTAGGTCCACCAAGAACTCTTCACGGTTTCAACTCGATCTGGGTCATAGTCGGTCGTTTAACCAAGTCAACTCACTTTCTAGCAGTAAAGACCACCTACGATCTGAACAGGTATGCTGAGCTGTATATCAAGGAGATAGTGAGAATTCATAGGATTCCAGTTTCCATTGTATCGGATAGAGACTCAAGGTTCACATCTGCGTTCTGGAAGAGCTTACATCAAGCCATGGGGACCAAGCTAGCCTTCAGCACGGCTTTCCATCCCCAAACTGGTGGCCAATCTGAGAGGGTAATCCAAACACTAGAGGATCTGCTATGTGCATGCGTAATATATTTTGCTGACAGCTGGGATTCAAAGCTTCTTTGGTGGAATTCGTTTACAATAACAATTACCAAACTTCGATAAAGATGGTCCCTTACAAAACCCTGTCTGGGCGAAAGTGCAGGTCACCTATTCATTGGGGTGAAGTAGGTGAGAGAGCTGATCTAGGTCCAGATATAGTTGAGCAAATAGCTGAAGCCATCATAAGAGTACGTGATCGGATGAGGACGACACATATTAGACAAAAGATCTATGCTTATAATCACCGTCGTGAGCTGAGATTTGAGATAGGAGATCATGTATTTCTCAAGGTAGCACCAATGAAGAGGCTGAAGAGATTTGGAAGAAATTGTAAGCTGAGTCCCAGATATGTCGTTCCCCTCAAGATCTTAGAAAAATTGGGGACGTTAGCTTATCGGCTAGCACTACCTCCTCAACTATCTGCAGTACACAACATATTGTTGGCACAGCGGCGGATCTGGATCCCGCTCCCGGGGCGCAGCGGAAGATTTAAAAATTGTGCACCGGAAACGGTCAATACATAATGAATACGGCAATAAAACATCCATAGGTTGTTTTAGATTGGTACCTTGCTGGCGTCTAGGCGCCTGGCTCCGACCAATTTCACGAGGAAATTGGCACTTCAACGGTAGGCGGTCGTCTTTCTCCTAATCCGGTCCACGACTGAAATCACGATCCCTTCGTCAGTCTTCACTAGAAAATGTGACGAATATTTCACGGACGGAATCTCCTCATCGAGACGGTCGGAACAAGTCCGATGGCGACGACAACGGACGGCGGCGGCGACGCGCGACGTGCGGCGGCCGTTAGTGGGAGAAGAGGGGAAAGGGAGGCGGCTACTAGGGTTGTGAAGTGTAGAGTTGTGTCATGCAAACCCTAGGTCATGTATTTATACACTTGTGATGGGCTTGAACTGGCCCAATGGGCCTGGGTCAGGCCCAGTCCCGTATGAACATTCGGTTCAACTGCATCACCGTGGCTCCATCATAATCCCGATCGACGATCAGATCGAACTGATCTACACAGTTTACAAAACTAAGTAATATGATGCAAAAATAATTTTTCAGACCACCTAGTCCAAAATTGCAGTTTAGGCCCTCCAAGTTTCAAGGATAGTCAAACTAGCCCAAACTTTAGGGAAATTGCATTTTGAACCCTGTTGAATTTTAGAAAGCCGCACTTCCATCCTTCCCCCTCCTATGCTCAACAAATTGAGCTCAATTTCCGTGCGAGAATCAAGAAACCAGTACTTGTGTGACCCTCAATGGTTCAGGGATACAGCTAGCCGTGGGCCCACAACAATTGCGACTCCAAAAACACATTTTCGGACTGACCCATCGGATCATGGTAAAGCGCCTAGCAACATCGCCCCATGATCCCCTAGGTATCACTGATAGTGCCTGCAAGAACCAGTCGGTCATGGTTAGCGTACAGTACGGTCCTTTCAACACATATATCCCGATCAGATCAACGACAATTGGTAAATCGAGAGTTGCTAGAGATCCAATAACCATGCATACATCTCGGAGATCAAATAGTGACATCGCGTGTGTTACTAGGTAAACCCATTTACCTAAAACACATCAAGTACTCTGGCCAGAGATTTATCACACTATTATCTCCTCAGATAGCATAGGATATCCACGCACAAAGGCGAGCGGTGAATCCTCGACAACGAAGCATCGACTCCTACATGCATCGGGACCTCACCCAATCCCGCCACATAATGACCTCAACTGAGTCGGTAAACGGGTCAAAGTGAGGCACCTACCATGTAGAGTCTCAATGACGTTTCGAGTAATAAGGACTAACCTGTACAACCAAGACCTCGGACTTAATCCACTCAACAAATGGTAACCACTTGGAAAGTCCGAGCGAGGGTAGTTCGATAGATCACCAGGTCACTATCCATCTGCATGCTCACAACATCACAATGTTTCCTACCAATGAAACGTGGTACTTCACATCGCAGATTCTAGTCTCAAGCTCGGGCGGCCTTATCCTCATTTTGACGGCCCAATCGACTAGGAACGAATTTAGAATACACAGTGACTATTAGATGTGTTTCATGATAGCCATCATATCCACTATCACATCTAACATACACTATAGTGAATTCTAGGTCTTTATCCAACGCAATTGTTAACATTATAAAATAATGAAGATAAAGAATGCCATAAAAGGATACGAATTTCATAAATAAAGATCGTTTACAGAGAGTCAACAAGAACCCACACGCCACAAGTTGGCTAGTTGGGCACCTACTCTAACAATCTCCCACTTGCCCTAAAGCCAACTACTCATCAGACGCAGTCCCATTGTTTCACGATGATTTTCAAACAACGGTCTTGGAAAGGGCTTCATAAGTGGATCAACAATGTTGTTTGCAGAGGCGACTCTCTCGACTGCTCTGTCACCTCTAGCTACAATATCCCGGATTATGTGGTATTTCCTCAGTATATGTTTGGATCTTTGGTGAGACCTAGGTTCCTTTGCTTGCGCAACGGCACCCGTGTTGTCGCAGTACATCGGGACTGGACCAACTCCTTCAGGGATTACGCCCAACTCTTGGACGAAATTTCTTATCCAAACCGCCTCTTTAGCAGCAGCTGATGCTGTGATGTACTCAGTCTCAGTGGTTGAATCCACGATGGTGTCTTGCTTGGAAATCTTCCAAGAGACAGCACCACCATTGAGCATGAATACAAATCCAGAGGTTGACTTCGAATCATCCACATCACATTGGAAGCTATAATCAGTGTAGCCTTCCAATTTCAGTTCACCACCCCCATAGACCATGAACATATTCTTAGTCCTTCGTAAGTACTTAAGAATATCTCTCACAGCCTTCCAATGCATTTGACCGGGGTTGGCTTTGGTAGCGCTCGTGACACTCTGAGCATATGCAACATTCCGTCTAGTAGAGATCATACCATACATAAAACTACCTATTGTCGAGGCATATGACACACGTGTCATACTCTCTATCTCCTCATCAGTCTTCGAACACATAGACTTAGATAGGGTGACCCCGTGACACATACGTAGGTGTCCTCTCTTGGACTCTTCCATAGAGAACC
>KV007858.1:0-15358 GCA_001598015.1 Dorcoceras hygrometricum
CTTCTGAATATGTTCAACATCTGATATTTTCTTTTCTTTGTTAGACGATGCGGTTTTCTTCAGATTCATCGTATAATTCCAGCTGATTAACTGCACACTACGTAGATTTGTTAGAAACACAATAACAAGTTTTATGTAATTCAAAACTCAATCTGGATCTGTTTGCACAGATCCATCAATCTCTCCCCTTTTTGATTTACACAAAACTTTAAACCAACAAATGCATGATCTAACAATTCTCTCCCTTTTTGTGGGAATCAAAAAGGGATCGAAATCTGATCTTCCCGATATATTTTAAATAAAGCTCTCCCTACACTATCACAACAGAAACTGTGACAGCAGGAATTTTTAGATTTTGAAAAAAAAAACAATTTTGGGAACAACCGTATGCAACAATATGCTATGATTTTGAAAAGGGCAAACCGTATGCTACCATTTAGCTTATATATTCAGACGGGAGTTAAGAATAAACCAATAACAGATTTTCTTCCATTTCATTCCAGACGTGGCTCCATAACCGCATCTGAAAATCTTGGCATACACACAGATTTGTGAGATATGTGTAAGCTCGTCAGAAGAAATATTGCCGCATTTTCTTTCAGAAAATACTCTGTAATTCTAAGATCATTACTCTCCCTATCTTTATACATTGAGCTCGAAAACATTTTAAAACCTTAAAATCATTTGTAGCATATATACGAATGCAACAGCTGAAATTCCGCATAAATCAGAGCACTTGAATAAATTTGTTTCAAATAAGAACACGTGCTACTGAATCACCTAAATTATTCAGATTTGGCAAAGAAATGATAACTGAATCTATCGGATTTTTATTTCATTTCTCATGTTTTGTCACATGTGCTGAAAACAGCCCAACCAAAACAGAATCTTGGCATCCACACGGAACTCGCGCATTCCGTGTCAGATCGACAAAAGAACAACCGAAGTTCAAAAAATCATTCCTCTCCCTATCTTCATAAATTAAGCTCTTCAAAACTTTTAAAACAAATAGCACATGCGTTTTTTAAAATAAGTGCTCTTTAAAGAACAACCTGCTCTGATACCACTTGTTAGGACCGAAGGATCAGATCTCGAGATGCAATACTAAATACAACAAAGGCCGTGAGATCTGATCCAATAAAATAAAGAGCGTTGCTACTGTTAAATAAAAATTTTGCGCTGCTATAAAGGAGCTAAAATAGCTCATGGTTCTTGAACATAAACAGAGCACCGGAGACAGATCTGGTATGTAATAAAAACATGCAGAAAACACCAGAACTGAATCCTAATTTTAAAACCAACGCAGATTTAATAAAATACGATGCAAACAGATTTTTGTTAGACAGAAATTTGTTCGAATGTGCGACTGAGCGTGTGTGTGTTCCAACTGATAGTGTACGCGTGCTAAACATTAAATACATATGCGGAAGTACAGTAAATCATAAAGAAATTTACGCTGCTGTTTGTTTATGGAAGTTCGGATATAAATATCCTACGTCTCCCCTTATTCCGCCTCGGAGTACAAATATGTACAGAGATTTGAAAAAACACTTCTGGTGGAATGGCATAAAAAGAGATGTTGCTGATTTTGTTGCTAGATATCACGTATGCCAGCAAGTCAAGGCAGAACATCAAAGACCTGGAGGATTATTGCAACCACTGGAAATCCAGAGTGGAAGTGGGAAAACATATCCATGGACTTTGTAGTAGGTCTGCCGAAGACAAGATTAGGCCATGATGGAATATGGGTAATCATGGATAGGTTAACAAAGTCTGCATACTTTCTGCCTGTCCGAATGAACTACGGCTTGGACAAGCTCGCTTCCTTGTACATGGAAAACATCGTCAGACTGCACGGAGTTCCAAAAGCATTCTGTCAGATAGGGACCCAAGGTTCGTATCTCGTTTCTGGAAGAGCTTCCAAGAAGCCATGGGAAGTAAGGTTACCCTCAGCACGACGTATCATCCGCAGACAGATGGCCAAACTAGAGAACCATCCAGACCCTAGAAGACATGCTGCGGACTTGCACATTAGACTTCGATAGTAATTGGAGCGAACATCTACCCCTGATAGAGTTCGCATACAACAATAGCTATCACAGCAGCATAGGGATGGCACCGTATGAGGCCCTCTATGGACGAAAATGTCAATCGCCGCTGTATTGGGATGAAGTTGGAGAAAAGGATATCACAGGACCTGAACTTGTCCAAGAGACAGTGAAAAAGGTAGCCATTATAAAGGAAAGACTGAAGACAGCCTAGGATCGACAGAAGAGCTGGGTAGATTTAAAGAGAAGGCCCTTAACCTTCGAGGTAGGTGAAAAAGTGTACCTCAAGATTTCTCCGATGAAAGGGGTAGTCCGATTTGATAAAGCCAGAAAGCTAAATCCCCGGTATGTCGGACCATTTGAAATATTGGAAAAATTAGGAACACTTGCCTACAGACTGGCCTTACCACCCAGTATGTCAAGAATCCACAACGTCTTCCATGTCTCACAACTAAGGAGATATGTCGTGGATTCTAGTCATGTTCTCGATGAAGGACCACTCCTCGTGGAAGAGAATTTGAACCAAGGACTGAGCTATGAAGAAGTCCCAATTCGAATCGTGGACACAAAGGACCAGGTCCTTAAACGAAGAACAATCCCGTATGTCAAAGTCCAATGGTCCAACCACACAGAGCGAAGCCACGTGGGAAATGGGAGAGAAGATGCGGAGTCAATATCCCTACCTTTTCGATGATCAAGATAACCAAAGTTTCGAGGACGAAACTTCTTTTAAGAATGGAGGGATGTGAAAACCCAGAAACTTCAGTTTTAAAAAAAAATCGGGTCGGTCAAATCAGATCTCTCCCGGTCAACTCAGATCTCTCTCGATCAACTCAGATCCCTGCCGGTCAACTCAGATCCCTCGCTGTCAGCTGAGATCTGGAAATGACCAACTCAGCTTTGGCTGAGTGAATTTAGATGTCTCCCAGATGAATTCAGATGTCTTCCAGTGAATTCAGATGCCTCCCAATGAATTCAGATGTCTCCGAGTGAATTCAGACGTCTCCAACCAGAGTCTCCAAATGAATTCAGACTCGACGATGTACATTCAGACTTGACTATGTACATTCAGACTTGACGACGTGAATTCAGACTTGACGACGTGAATTCAGACTTGACGAAGTGAATTCAGATTTTGGTAAAGAAAACTTCACCCGCGAAATTCAGTAGGCTTCCTCACGCATACAGAGCAAATTTCGCACTATAACTGCCAATTTAGAGGAATTAATGGCCAATTAAATCTCTCAATTCAAGGCCTAAACATTTTCTCGTAACAGCCATTTTAATGGCCATAAAATTCGGAATGTAAGGCCAGCTTTAATGACAGACCCTTGATTTACCCCACATCTACACCTATAAATACCATACTATGACCTCATACTTCTCACACTCATTTCGAATTTCTCAGTAATAAAAGCAATAAGCTCTCACGCTGCAATCCTGCAGAAACTGTATCAGATCTCATAGTTGAAATCCTGCGCAACTCTATCAAGATTTCGTGCCTTGAACCGATCAAACTTTAGATTTCGGTAAGTGGGCTTTTGCTATGATATTCGTTTGATATGTTATATATTATCCATTCAAAAATCCTGTTTTGAAATACTGTTCGAGCACTTGTTTCACGTCAGATTTCTGTTTCGTCTCAAGTTCTGTTTTGCACTGATATTTCTGTTGTAATATGGGTCTACGGAATATTCCGCACTCTGAGTTACGTGGTGTAACTATATGGCCTCGACCCCTTAGAGAGTAAAAATTAGGGACTGATCAGTAAACCATAGAAACGAAGTAATCATCAGTGCTACCTGTTCTGTGATACGCTCTGCTACCTGTTATGTTATGCTCTGTTCTGTATATGCTCTATTCTGTGATCTGTTTCTCAGTATATGTATATGTATATTTTGTATGCTCGAATGGTATCCCCCACTTGCTGAGTGTTTCCCCAAACACTCACCCCTTACTTCTTCCACCAGATAAGAACGAAGAACAGGTTGAAGAAGAAGAACATGAGCTGTTCTGGGGCTGGTGAAGATTCAGTTTTTGTTAATGTAATTTATTTTTCTCTTCCATTATTTCTCCGATTTTCAGTTGTAAAGACGCTTATTTGATTATGTAATAGACAGGTTTTTGAGCTATACTATGAGGCTTAATGTTTTATAATTTTATAATTGTTTAATATTGCCGATGTCATGAGTCTCGATCTTGGGGCGTGACATTTTAGTGGTATCAGAGCTCACCAGGTTCATAATCCGGCTGGGAAACCAAATCTGAAAATTTTGCAAGGTCCGGGATGAATTTTTCAGACTTTGGCATGAGAACAGTGCTACCCCCTCCAAAACGGCCCAGGCGCTTTTTGGCCGAATTCCTTCGTTTAGGCCTCCGAAAACGCGTTTTTGCCCTTTTTGGAAATATTTTAAAATTCAATAACTTTTTGTACAGGACTCCGATTTCAGTTCCGTCGACTGCTATGTAATCCCTATGGTTAGTACTTTCAGATTATGGAATAACCTCACAACTTTCTATTTTTGGAAATATCTTCTATTTTAGGATATGGCCCCCTCTGCTCCCCGTACTCGTGCTGCTGCTGCCCTTCGCAAAAGCAGGATCATATAAAACTTAAACCAAAACAGAAGATAGAAACTTGAATTAAAAACTTTTATAAATATTAAAATCTTACAATTGAAATTTCGCAGAAAGTTGTAGCAGAGATACAAGATTTTTTATCTGAACTAAATTCACTCTGCCTATGAAATACAACAACTCTCTATTTATAATGAAAGTCTTTTGAAAGCTACCAATGGAATTCAACAGCTGGCTTCCATGATACACATCTTTTGAGGTGTTTTGTACGATACAATAATTTCTTTTGACTTCTTTTGCAAGCTGTATTGTACGATACATCACTTTTGAGCTGGCGTTTTTGACGTCTTTTGAGCATTGCTATTGAGTGCACCCGACTTTTGTAAGATTGTGTTGATGCTGTCGGCCATGAAATATTTGAATAATTATGACAAAGTTGGCACGCGTTTCACCGGGAAACTTCTGGCCAAAGGAAATATAATTTTTTTTTTGAAACTTCCCTTGATTTAAATATCAAAGGGGTCTTGGGAAGCGGGGCCTCCATAAGGGTCGGAGGAAACCGATTCTTCAGATTTTGCAGATTTGGAGGAACACTGAGACATGAATTCGAAGAGGCGATTTTGGAATTCTGGATCGTCTTTGAATTGCTTCCAAAAAGTATTTTGAGCTGAGTCGAAGTCTTCATTGGATGGTGTTTGGGCTTTGGTTTGCTCATGGGCCGGAGCCTTTTGTTTTTTATCTAAAGAAAATTTGGGCTTTTGATCGGTGGACAGGAAGTGGCGAACCACTTGCTCATTACAGAGGTGGGTTTGATAACGGCCCCACCATTTGATTTTATGGATTCGAACTAATGAAAAAGGTACAGGATCAGGGTAAAATTTTTGAAAATCAAAATCCCAAGCGAAAATCCATGAGACCTTGAATTCAACATGAAATTTTAGTGGTTTTTGAAAATTTGGTAGGCAAGAGGATTCAGAATAGACTTCGAGGCCTTTTTTGACGTCTCGGGGCAAGATTGAAGAGTCTGATCCCATGATTTTCCACCACTCATAGAACCGCACCGGGAAATTTGAATCACAACCAGAGTGGAAGGTAAAAAACCATGAGTGAAAAAGGTCGGAAATAAAAGGTTTTGAACCAAGCATGTTTATAATCGGTATAATTGAAAGAAGGAGGTTCAAAATGAACAGAGAAGTCACGTAGTTTGAAAGTGTTTATTGGCTGTGAATGAGATTCATCCCATTGGGACGAAGAGATTACTTGTTTGATAATACATTTGGAGTAAATGATTGTACCTTTGGGATCCTTATGGTGGACGATTTCAATGGAATTAGTGTCCACAAGAATAAGTTCATAGAATTTTTGACGTTTTACTGGGTCTGTAGACTCCCAGTATTGAGTAGGGGGAAATCGTTTGTGCAAGTAGTCTTGCTTCTTGACATTTTGAGGAAAATCTGTATAAGGGGAAAACCCAAGGTTTTCGGGCCAGGGTTTTGAAACATATTTGTAATCATCATTATCTATAGGTGTTGGAGAAGAAGTGTGAACTTGTTTGGAATAGGAAGCTAAAACAGATTTGTAAGGTAGTTCAGGTAAATTTTGGAGAGGGCTGTATTTATTGAAATTTGAAGTAAGAGGAGGGAAGGAGCCGGAAGGCCTTTGAGAGGGTGTTTTGGTAGGAGTGGTTGGTTGAGATAATTGAACCAACTCTTTTGAAGTAATTTTTGGGAGTTCATAGTCTTTGGCAGTTTGAATGTCGGCTTTGACGGGTCCATCTGCAATGAAATGTTTTTGTCCTTGTAAAAATTATCTGGTTAGGAAGTCAGGAAGAGAATTGTCATCTCCTTTAATAAATTCGATTTCAAAATAAAATACAGAAAGTATTGCTTGCCAACGAGCAAAAATTTGTTTGGAAACGAGATTTTGAACATCTTTTAAAATGACTTCCTTAGCAGATTTGCAATCAACACGTAAAAGAAAGTTTTTATTGAAAAGATCATCTTGAAATTTTGAAATACAAAGAACAATAGATAAAATTTCTTTTTTGATTGTTGAATAATTTTTTTGAGGGCCGAGCCAGAGACCTGAATGAAATCTAACTAATTGTTCGCGGGATTCTAATATCTGTTTGAGAATACCTCCATATCCTATGTCAGAGGCATCGGTTTCAACTATCATGAAAGCTATGGGGTTAGGTATGCCGGAACATGGTAATGTTTGAACTTTAGACTTAATATTCTTGACTATACTTGTGTGGATTTCAGTCCATGGTGGGGGAGTCTTTTGAAGACGGGTATATAAAGGCTGACATATTTGGCGTAAATTAGGGAAAAATTCTGCTATGTAATTAAGACATCCTAAAAATCTTTGAAGTTGATTTTTATCTTTAATTTGATCAGGGAATTTTTCAGCAAATTGAATAACTCTTTGGATTGGTTTAATTAGTCCTTTTGTTATATCATGACCTAAGAACCGAATTGAAGTTTGGAATAATTTCATTTTCTTTTGAGAGAGCACGAGACCATTTTGTTTAATTATTTGGAGAAAATGTCGTAGATGTTTGAAGTGTAGGTCTAAATTATCTGAGAATATGAGAATATCATCTATGTAAACGATACTGAAAGAGCTATAAGGATTGAAAATGTCATTCATAATTCTTTGAAATTCAGAAGGAGCATTTTTGAGTCCAAAAGGCATTACGTTCCATTCGTAATGACCAAAAGGAACTGTGAAAGCTGTTTTGTAACGATATGCTTCAGCAATTTGTATTTGCCAAAAACCAGATTTGATATCAAATTTGGAGAATATTTTGGCGGAATGTAATCTATTGATTAAATCTCTTTTATTTGGGATTGGATATCTAATCCATTGAAGGACTTTGTTCAGAGGTTTGTAATTGATGACCAGTCGTGGTACTCCACGTTCTAGTTCTGCTTGTTTTACTACATAAAAGGCAGAACAGCTCCAAGGTGATTTTGAAGGTCTTATTAGTTTTTTAGATAAGAGATCTTGAATTTCTTTTTGGCAGTGATGTAGAAATTCTTGATTCATTTGTATTGGCCGAGCTTTTGTGGGGATGTTTCGTTCATTGAAATTTTTTTCGTAAGGAAGAGTTACTATATGACTTTTTCGTTCCCAGAAGACATTGGAAGTTCGCTGCATATTTGATGTGTTATAAAATGTTCTAATTCGGTGATTTTCTTTTTAATTTGAGGATCAAGTAACTGGTCTTCGATTTTAAGGTAAGGAAGTTCTTCTTTCAGAGAATTAATATGTTGTTTTTTGTGGTGTATGATATTTATTTGTTTAAGTATTGAAGAATTTTGTAATAATAATATTTCTTTTTGTTTGATAGGAGTTATGAAAGGAAATAGAATATGTCGACCATGAATTCTGGTAAACACACCTTTATCATTTACTTGGAAAGGATATATTTGTGTGAGGAATGGAGTGCCGAGAATCATATCTTGTGATATGTCATGGACAAGTGTGAAGACATTTTTGAAGCAATAACCATTATTACAGATGTGAGCATTTGATAATTTATATCTTATGTCGACGGGCTTTGAATTAGCAGTATACACTTTTTATGTTGTTTTTTCATAGTATTTTGAGGGTATCACGCCTTCGCGTAAAACATTATGATTTGCCCCAGAGTCAACAAGGGCAATAAGAGTGAATTTAGTTCAGATAAAAAATCTTGTATCTCTGCTTCCATCATCTGCTACAACTTTCTGCGAATTTCAATTATAAGATTTTAATATTTGTAAAAGTTTTTAATTCAAGTTTCTATCTTCTGTTTTGGTTTAAGTTTTATATGATCCTGCTTTTATTTTGGTATCAGAGCCATGAACTGTAATGAACTTAGAAACTCTTCATCCTAAAGTTGTTACGACTATCTTGGATAAACTCTCAACCTTGTGACTAGGTGGTTGGAATTATGTTGGTAAGCTGTGATTCCGTTGGTGAGACACCCGAACCCAACGGGTCCACGATAATTGGGGTAAATAAAAATTTTCGAAATAAAAGAAGGATAAAAGGTAATTTGTTATAAACTGTATTTCTTATAACTTAAAGGAAACAAAACACAAGACAATCTCAAAGACCAGCAGGTACCTAATTTGCGCGCCAACTACTAAAGACATTTGCGAAAAACAGTTTTCATTGATAATTGCAATTGCGATTTACAACAACTGATATTCTACGTAAATATACAATCGTTGCTACTGATTTAATACAGTACAATCTACATCAAAATGATACAACTGAGACAAAAACGTAGGCCTTGGATAAACACAACACCACCCAGCAGCTGTATTTCAAGTTTCACCCTCTGTTCGTTCTCCAGCTGTCGTACCTGCACCATTTTAAAAGCTAGTGAGCCTAAAGGCTCAGCAAGTAAAATCTGAATGATAACAATTTCATAAAACGCAGGCAGACATCTGAACATTCATAACCATTTCATAAATAGTTCATTCGTAATCTTAGAAACAGGGGATAATAGTCCAGCTCTAACATCAATTCCTTTTCTTTAGACTATGGCATATAAGCTCCTCATGGTCCGTGTTGCACTTTGATCAAAATGACTTCCGATATCAGTTTCAGCATATAGCTCATTATGAAAGGGCAGTCGACATCTAGACAACTGCTCACCCTTCTCCTTGGTGACCGTCAACTATCTATGCCATAATCTTAAAATAAACTTTGTTCCATTACATCCTTTCGTAAAACCATTCCTTGAAATTTCTGTAAATCATCGGGTTCCATCATTTTAAACATTTGCTTCCCATTTAAAACTTTACTGAGTATCGAATTAGAACCTTGAAATCGTAACAATGGAGAGAAACCAGTCGCAATGCAGGGACCAGTCGTAAGAAAATGGAACAGCACTTATGAAACAAAACAGATATCTGTGGTTCGCAAATATCGCTAACATGAACCAGCTGGAATAAATAGAAACCAGCTGCAAGATCTTTTACTAAGACAATCGTATTTAAATGAAACGATGTCGTTGAAGTAAATACTAACACGTGTATATAAATGAATAGTACCAGTCGCAAGACTAATACCTGCTGAAATGAACAGTACTTATAAACGAATAAAAAAACTGCTGAACTATCACAATGGAATGCATCTGCTGGTGAACAGTGCATCTGCTGATTTTATGAAAACAACACAACTGCTGAATTTTAACAAAGAAAATGCAGCTGCTGATTTTACAATAACAATGCAGCTGCTGATCTTCAACAAAGAAGTGCAACTGCTGATTTTAACAAGGAAAGATGCACCTGCTGATGAACAGTGCATCTACTGGAATTTACGAAAACACATGTAATATCGAAACAATGATTACGCTACCAGCCGTCGCCTATTAAACCAGACTTTATACTGATTCAACTAGCAACTACCGATTACACAATCATCAAATCCCAACATTACAGCAAAAAGGAAGAACATTCGTAAACATTATAACAATACAACTGCTGAATCTTAACAAGGAAATGCAGCTGCTGGAACATAACTCGACGTCTGTAACATCAAAACAACAACTATGCCATCAGCCGTTGCCAATCAAACCATACTTTATAATGATTCAACCAGCAACTACCGATTTCACAGTTATCAAATTCTGATATTACAACTACTGAAAGAAGAACATTCATAACATTCTGGGAATAAATTCGAATCCTCAGTACATTTAAAACATCATAAACTTTCTGGAATACATCATAACATCATTTTTCGAACTCATCTTTCTTTCCTTTTCATGTCTAAATCATTTCAAACATGAACTTTAAACATTTCTTAAACATACAGGCAAGCAGATCCATAAAACAACAATATATGCTTCAAATGGTGTGACAAAGGATCAGCTTTCACTTGCCTTAAACAAAGCTTTGCAACAGAAACAAGTCCCTGCAGAATTCTTCCCCTGAGCAACGCACGAACTCTTCTGGAAATATTTTGAAGAACGCTTTAAGACTTTTCTTTGCAAATGATGAAAATCTTACTTTGAATACAGGTTTTTATATGAAAGGGATTAGTGGCAAGCTACTTGTGAAATCAAGCATGACACACTTCTAAAATTTAGTAAAATTCCATTCATATCATTTTAAATTTGTAAAACACCAAACATTTTTCAAAAGAAATCATTTGTCCTCCTTAAAATATTTTCCAAGCGATTTAAAACCAGCTCGTGCATCACTCGTTGGAGTCCTCTGCTGGTACCAGCCGCAGCGCATTTTACTTGCTAATATCAATAAATCAGCACATACATAACATTTAAAATTTCCAATTTGGCCCATGAAATCAATAAAATGTATAAATGTGGTCCTATGGATTTTGGGGCGTTACAACTCTACCCTCCTTATTGAAATTTCGTCCTCGAAATTACGTACCAAATAAATATGGGTAAAGACTTAGCATATCAGCTTCAGTTTCCCACGTTGCTTCCCACTCCGACTGGTTGGACCATTGTATCTTAACCATAGGAATGCTACGGTTTCTTAATCTTCTAATTTCTCGGAGGAGAATTCTTTCTGGTCGCTCTTCGTAGCTTAAATTCGGTGTTAACTGGATTGGTTCATGACTTAATATATGCGAGGGGTTAGGAACATATTTCCTCAAAGCTGATACGTGAAAAACATTGTGCACTGCTGACATTTGTGGAGGCAGCGCTAGTCGGTAGGCGAGTGTTCCTACCTTCTCTAAAATCTCGTATGGTCCAATATATCTTGGACTCAACTTTCCTTTCTTTCCAAAACGCATAACTCCCTTCATTGGAGCTATTCTAAAAAATACGTGATCACCTATCTCAAAATTCAGTTCCCTTCTTCGATTATCTGCATAACTTTTCTGTCTACTCTGAGCAGCTTTCATTCTTTCTTTTATTCTTCTAACAGCTGCTGCTGTTTGTTCCACAACATCTGGTCCCAAACCAACTCTTTCACCAACTTCATCCCAATGAAGTGGTGTTCTACACTTTCTGCCATACAAAGCTTCATATGGAGCCATTTGAATCGAAGCTTGGAAACTATTATTGTAGGCAAACTCTACCAGTGGCAAATTCGCATCCCAACCTACTGAAAAATCCACAATACATGCTCTGAGCAAATCTTATAAAATCTGAATCACCCTTTCTGATTGTCCATCAGTACACTTTCTGCCATACAAAGCTTCATATGGAGCCATTTGAATCGAAGCTTGGAAACTATTATTGTAGGCAAACTCTACCAGTGGCAAATTCGCATCCCAACCTACTGAAAAATCCACAATACATGCTCTGAGCAAATCTTATAAAATCTGAATCACCCTTTCTGATTGTCCATCAGTTTGAGGGTGAAACACAGTGCTGAACGTCAACTTTGTACCCATAGCCTTGTGTAGACTTTTCCAAAAGGCTGATGTAAACTTAGGATCCCTATCTGATACAATAGAAACTGGAATACCGTGAAGTCTCACTATTTCCTTAACATACAATTCTGCGTACCTGCTCACCTCATATGTTGTTTTAACTGGTAAGAAATGAGCAGACTTAGTGAGTCTATCAATTATAACCCAAATGGAGTTATATCCTTGGTAATCCAGTCACAAAATCCATCACTATACATTCCCACTTCCATTCTGGAATAGGCAGTGGCTTCAATAATCCAGCTGGTCGCTGATGTTCAGCCTTCACCAGCTGACACGTCAAACACTCAGCTACAAATCTAGCAACATCCTTCTTCATTCCTGGCCACCAATACAACTGCTGGAGGTCCTTGTACATTTTCGTACTTCCTGGATGTACTGAATATGGAGCTGTATAAGCTTCTTTCAAAAGTTCAGCTCTTAATTCATCTACTTGGGGTACCCAGATTCTGCCCAAATACCTAACGATTCTATCTTCTGTAAAATAGAGACTGCTGCCCCTTTCTTTATCCTGCTGGACCCATTTCTTCAACTGCTGATCCTGCTGCTGACCCTCTCGAATTTGATTTATCAAATTAGATCTTACGGAGAGGTCTGCTAATATCATAGCATTGCTGCTGCTGGTCACTATTTCAAGTCCAAACCTTTCAATTTCATTTGCCAACGGCTGCTGGACAACCAGCTGCGACAATCCTACCGATTTTCTACTCAACGCATCGGCCACCACATTTGCTTTTCCTGGGTGATAGCTGATTGTGCAATCATAATCTTTAACCAACTCCAACCATCGCCTCTGCCTCATATTCAATTCTTTCTGGGTAAAGAAGTACTTCAAACTTTTGTGATCTGTAAAGATCTCACACTTCTCCCCATAGAGGTAATGCCTCCATATCTTAAGGGCAAAGACAACAGCTGCTAATTCTAAGTCATGCGTTGGGTAATTTTTCTCATGATCTTTCAGCTGTCTAGATGCGTATGATATTACTTTACGATCCTGCATCAATACAGCTCCTAGTCCCAACTTAGACGCATCAGTGTATAATACAAATTTTCCTTCATCAGTTGGTATCGTCAATACAGGTGCTTCAATCAGCGCTTGCTTCAATTTGTCAAAACTGTTTTGACATTCAACTGTCCAGTTATATTTCACCTGCTTCCTTGTTAGCGTAGTCAGGGGAACAACAATCTTAGAGAATCCTTGGATAAATCGCCGATAATATCCAGCTAAACCCAAGAAACTCCTTATCTCTGCCACATTCTTTGGTGCTGGCCAGTCGCGAACAGCTTCTACCTTGGCTGGGTCAACTTCTATTCCATTCTTAGAAATTATATGGCCTAAGAATGATATTTTCTCCATCCAGAAATCACATTTGCTAAATTTAGCAAACAACTGCTTATCTTTCAAAATCTGGAGTACGATTCTTAAATGCTGGACATGCTCATGTCTGGTCTTAGAATACACTAAGATATCATCAATGAATACAACTAAAAACTGATCTAGATATGGTTGAAAGACCCTATTCATTAAGTCCATAAATGCTGATGGAGCATTTGTAAGTCCAAAGGGCATAACAAAAAATTCGTAATGGCCATACCTAGTTCTAAAGGCTATCTTATAAACATCAGTTGCCTTAATCTTCAGTTGGTGATATCCAGACCTCAAGTCGATCTTAGAAAATACTACTGACCCTATCAACTGGTCAAACAGATCTTCTATCCTAGGTAATGGATATTTATTCTTAATCGTCAATTTGTTTAACTCGCGGTAATCTATACATAATTTCATACTCCCATCCTTTTTCTTAACAAACAACACAGGCGCTCCCCAGGGCGAAGTACTTGGTCTAATAAACCCTTTCTCCAACAGATCCTGTATCTGTTCTTTCAATTCTTTCATCTTTGTTGGAGCTAATCGATATGGTGGTCTAGATACTGGAGCAGCTCCTGGAACCAAATCAATCGTAAAATTCCAACTCCCCTATCTGGTGGTAATCCCTGGATATCTTCTGGAAAAACCTCAGGGAATTCGTTTGATACTTCTACAATTGACAGCTGGGGTCTAACAGTCGCTGCTAACGATGATATAATTTAAGGAACTTTATTAACATGTTTGGCCAAAAACTGGAATGACTCTTTTCCTGGTGGGTTGACAGCTACTGCTCGTAGTTTAAAGTCAATTACTACCCCATACTTAGTTAGCCAATCTATTCCCAAAATCAAATCAAATTCTGGCATCAGCAACACAATTAAATCAGTAATAATCTTATGCCCTTGAAGTTTAAGTTCTAAACTTCTAAACAGTTCGTGCGATACCATCTTTTCCCCTGATGGTATCGACACACAATAACCTATCATTACTTGCTCCGGTTGGATAGACAATTTCTTAACAAACTCAGCAGAAATGAATGAATGCGTAGCTCCTGAATCTAAAAAAGCTAGAGAAGGAAATCCAGCTATCGAAATTTCACCTGTGACTACTGTTGAGTCTGGAGGAGCTTGATCAGCTGTCATGACAAATGCTCTGCTGGTCACCAGTTGCTTGAGTTTTGGACAATTCTTCATAATATGTCCAGGCATTCCACATTTATAGCAGACATTTTGTCCAAGTCTGCATTGCCCCGAATGATTCTTATGGCATTTAGGACATTCTTTTCTATCATTACCAGCAGGAACAGATGATGGATCTGTTTTGACAGATCCTGATTAAGTTTTGAATTACACAAAACCTGTTATTGTGTTTCTAACAATTCCACTTAAGTGTACAGATTCTAGGAACGAAGAAGATGATGAACAGTAACAGAATCTGTCCAGCAGTTGGTTCGCAATATAAAGATCAGCAGTTGGATTAGTATTCATGGAATCGGCAGCCGGATTAAGTTTGGAGACGTCCAAAGTTGAATCAGTTGTTCGTAATCAGGCGAGGGCCAAGTTGAACCAGCTGAAGCACTATAAATCAGCTGGAACGATGACAACCAGCTGCAAGCGCTAAAGAGCGAAGTGAACCAGCTGGTACATGTATTGAGAAGTCTGCTGGAGAATTAGATTGAAGAAGAAGATTCCAGGCGTAAGTTACTGTTGACGAATCTGTTAGCAGTCGCGATTATAAGTACTGTTGATGAATCTATTGACAGTCGCCATTCAAGAAGCTACGAAGAATCGCAAGCTGGAGCTGGAGCGATAAAGATCAGCTGGAACGCTAAGTGAAGATGACATCAGCAGTGACGTCATCATTCAGCAGAAAGCTACAGTGATCAGCAGTTGAGAAGATGCGCAAGCTATGGAATCAGCTGTGATGACATCAGCAGTGATGTCATCACAATCAG
>KV007860.1:10637-22012 GCA_001598015.1 Dorcoceras hygrometricum
TTTTTCTTTGCCAAATGATAAAGATCTTACTTTGAAAACATGTTTTTTTTATATGAAAGGGATTAGTGGCAAGCTACTTGTAAAATTAAGCATGACACACTTATAAAATTTAGTAAAATTCCCTTCATATCATTTTAATTTGTAAAACACCAAACCTTTTTCAAAAGAAATCATTTGTCCTCCTTAAAATATTTTTCAATCGATTCAAAACCAGCTCGTGCATCACTCTTGGGTAGTCATCTGCTGGAACCAGTCGCAATGCATCTTATGTTCTAAAATCAATAAATCAACAAATACATAACATTTAAAATTGCCATTTTGGCCCATGAGATTAATAAAATGCATAAATGTGGTCCTACGGATTTTGGGGCGTTACAAGCGCACAGCTCGCGACAACCAGCTCGCCCAGTCCTAAATCAGCTTTGGCCATTCTAAACACTTAGAGCTATCAGCTCACAAAAATTTTCTCCTGCTAGCACACATCAACTCATGCTGCTAATCTTAACCATGCTGCATAACTCTAAGCTGGTCCTGACGTACCGTATACCAGCTCACACAAGTAGCCCTATCTTATACGTTACGACACAGCTTGGCAAGGAGAAACCCAACCAGCTCACACCTAAACTGATCCTCACGAACCCTGGTGCATCTTAACCGTTAATCTCAATCAGTGTTCCTCTAATCTGCTCGGATTATAACACTAATGACCTTGGTGAATCACAGTCATCACATTCTCCACCACTAAAAAGAAGATTTTGTCCTCGAAATCAACACAATCAGTTCTCCAAAATAGATCACAGCAAAAAACATCAGCATGTATGGAAGAAATCAATACTCACATCGGTGAGGACACTCTCTTGTCCAATCTGGGCTTCCACTTCTCAGGTAGCCTCTCCTTGTTCATGCTAACTCCATCGTACCATAACCAAAGGTACTGTCTTCTTCCTCAAAAACATCTCTCTGCCCAGAACCGCACTGGGTAATTATTGTAGCTCAAGGTCTAAACCAGTTCTACTTCATAGGTTTTTTCGCCTGGAAAGGATTTGGCTCATACTTTCTCAGCATTGACACATGAAACTCATCATGCATCGACGACAACTCAGTCAGCAAATGCAATCTGTATGCCAAGAATCCATTCCGCTCAAAAATCTTCAAATAGATCGATGAATCTTGGAGCAACTTATCTTCATTTTGAACTTCTCCAAAGCAACATACTCGTCCAAGAACTCTTCTCAAGCAGATCACACAGCTGGTCCTTGAGTTCCTTCAGCCCAGCTGGCGCCAACTGATACAGAACTCTACAAATCGGGTCAGCTTCTAGCACCAACTCACTGCTGAATCAATCTCTCGCCACAATCCCATGAATATCATCTGGAAACTTCGGGGCACTCTCGGACAATCTGGATATCACTCAATTCTAGTCGCTGTTCAGGGGATTCGTACAGAACGTAAATCATGAACCCCTAGTTCCCTAGAGACAACAGCTGAATATCTCCAAGGAAAACCAACTCGTCAGCAGCACGAACTCATACAACTTAGCAACACAATCTAGCACTACCCATGGGACACTAAGCTCTCACCAGCGGGGTATCAACAGACACAGCATCACAGGGTAGGGTAGAATCAACCCATACTCATGCACAACCAACTCAGAAAATAATCTAGTGTGAAGCTCATGTGTCAAACAAAATTTATTCAGGACAATTAAAATTAAGTACCTGCAACATCTCCTCCGAGCATGTCATAACCTTGCTACCTTCTCAAGGCATTCACCTAGGCCACTGATGTCCCGAGTGCTGAGATTGAGGAGGTCCTCTGAATCTAGATGCCTTCGGATGCTAAAGTCTTGATCTCTGGGGTTGAGCAAGGTGATACGAACTCGGCAAAGAACCTCCAACCTATCCCTGCTGCTGCAATATATTAGTACGTTGTCCCTGGATAGGACACACTCTCGCAAAATGTCCAACCTGCCACAAATACGGCAAGCGCCCTGAACTCCAAGACACTGTGAAGTCAAATGCCTACTCACAAAACTCTGCTCTAAAGCTACCTCCTCCAGAGATATCAGAACCATAAGAACTAGAACTCAATCTCTTCTTGAACTACTTTCCTCTAGGATTAAATCTCTGGTGACTCGACGACTACGCCATCTGAGGAGGCTGAAAATGATACATCCCTTCAGGTACGAGATGAAAACCTTGTCCAACTTGCGGCTGAACCCGAGTCTGTGCATCCAAGAGACTCTCCTCTATGGCTACCGCCCTATCCACCGCCTCAGTATAAGTCGAAGGAGAACCAGCTAGCACCAATTGAAATAAATCTGGTCTTAAACCTCTCAAAAATCTGCTCCGCTTCGTCCTCTCTTGGTTAGCAACATGAGGAATATACGAAATAAGAGAAGAAAACTGTCTAGCATACTCCGCTACCTTCAGATTTCCTTGCACCAAGTTATCAAACTCCCTCTCCTTGGTGTTGTAATATGATTCTGGAGTGTACTCCTGGTGAAAATCAGTACGGAAACTCTCCCAAGAGATCCTACACCCATCTCTCGCATGGCTCGGGAAGCACCCTTTCACCAGAGCTGTGCATGTTCTCTAAACTGAAGGACGGCCAACCTCAGTCTATTCTCATCAGAAAAGTTCACTGTATCAAACAGTTCTCCATATGCTCTAACCAACCCTCAGCCATCATACGACTCTTCTCTCCATCAAACGTGTGAGGATTCATCCGCTGAAATCTAGCTAAAACCAACTCCATCTCGTCAACCTGTCGAGTTAGATGTTCCACCTCAGCCTCGGCCTGCCTCTCCCCATGGCGCAAAGGAACACTAGGTTGAGCTACTGTCTCATCCTCAATGCTAACATCAGCTCTCGACTCATTCACCCTCTGCCTAGCCGCTCTACCTCTCCTCGGTGGCATGTAAGAGGTACTCAAGGGTAAGCACAAAAGCAAGTAAATCACATAGTCAGGCACAAACCACAGATCAATCATTGTGCCTAGACTTAAGTGTGATAGAAAGAATCGAGCTTATCCCAGTTTAAGCTCAGATACCAAAATTTCATGCCCGATGTTCTCAAAGATCAAAGTGCCGCACAAAAACAAGCAAATACAACGGAACTTAAAAAGTGGATTAAAAATTTTATTTCTCGACCTGAACAGAAGATAAATCTTCAAAGTATTTAATACTAAAAATACAGACTTTAACCCAAAAGTCAATTCAGAAAATCTTAATAATCACAACCGTATACATATACTCAATCCACAGTTAAGAATAAACAATACAGATACACAAGGAATTCCCTGGAAAGGATTGAATATAAAAACTAGGAAATTGAACTTGCCTAAGGGGCTTGACCAGCCAACGCATCTCTCAGTCCAGCTGATCTACCTGAAACTCCTGCAGTGGTCAAACACACGACCAAAGCAGCCCCAAAGAAAAAAATGAGTTCAAACCTCAGTACGAAGAGCAACATACAACAGCTATCAGATACACATGCAACATATCATATTGTGTAATGCATTAGGGCTTTCAAGAATCATCGGTAATCAAGGCACAGTAACCTCGTGGGAAAATCATGCAAAATCACAACTCAGTGAAAGCGTTGGATTCTCGGGCACGACAAATCATTCGGCCAATCCCAGACTCAGGGATTTAGTAAATCTCAAGGCACGACAACTCAGTCGGCCAATACCAACTCAGGGATGCATTCGATCTAAAGGAATTCAATCTCAATATGAATGTGTGTATGCAATGCCAATAGAAACATGAACAGTATGCAATATATCACAAAACATCATAATCAAAACATCTGTATAAATCACGCGCAGGTATAAAACAGCACAACTCAGGCTCTACCATGTGATACTAGGCTGAGCGACTCCGCTCTCATCCACAACACAACAGCACACGCCTATCAGTCACGGCAATTCAGCACGTACACATCAATCAAACACAGCATTCATAACACAAGAAATAACAGCTCGGAAACTCAGCACAAGCCTAATAGGTTACCGCACGCAGCATACACACGACAAGGCTAAGGCAACTCAGCACACAGCCATACATGTTCACATGCTTATCTCAAAGTTGTAAATACAAGCTCAATTCATACCTTTGCTCAAATCTTAACATAGAGCCTCAATTCAAGCTCACGGCTGAAATAGCAAGCTCTCGGCCAACAGCTCAGGGCCACCAACTCAGGTCAAATCGAGAGAGCTACGGATCTGCAAAACAGCTATGGGAATCAACACAGATTCACGTTCAAATAGCTCACGGTTTAAACCTCAAAGGTCGGCCAGCTCAAGCTCTATCGTTGTCAGGCTCGGTGCGCTAATCACTGATTAATTACTCAAATAATCACATTTATGCGGAAGCATTAAAAATCAGGGCTTAAAAATTTTTCGAATTTGGGCCTGATCCAATATATCATTCAAAATAGTTCATAATCAAAATACGAGTTTAACTCAAAACTCAAACAATCCATAAACAGGTACAAATAGCAAGTAGTAAATCAACTACAGATCCCCTCAGTAAAATAAAGGTGCAGGACATCCCCTGGCTCAATATAAATACATAACACTGGGACTCAAATCAGAAAGGGGATCGACCAGCTGAAGCTCCACTCTGTCCAGCCTAGTTACCTGAAGAACCTGCCAAAGTCTATACAGACCAAGGCAGCCCAAAACAGGGAAAATTAAATAGGCCAAACCTCAGTACGAAGAACCATCTAAAATCAGCAAATCATGCAACATGCTATACTTCAAGTTATGAAATGCATGATGGCTATAAAAGGAATCGGTCATCAAGGCCAACGACTCAGCCGGCAATTCTAAAAGTGAGCCTCAAACACCACGCACAGCCAATCAGCCGGTGGAAATTATCGGTCCGTGATATTTGGGTCCGTCGACCATCACAGCTCGGTGGTCTTCAGGCGCGACAACTCAGCCGACCACCACTCCGATGATAGCATTTGACCTTTCAGGCGCGACAACTCATTCGGCCGATCACAATGCTAGCTCGACTCGAGTCATCGATCGAATATCAGGCTCAATATGTATGCATGAATGCCATTCAATAATATGATTCCAATGCATACAATAACCATTGCGTGAAACAAATCATACAACAGAGCACAGTCAATCAAATATGTTCACACAGTCACGTAAACACAGGTTCACAACAAGAAATATAAACTTATCCATGACAAAAGCTGTTTGCAGGGGCTCAATCCGTACCTCAAACCTCAATTCTACCTCAACAGATCACGCAAACGCAGCTCCAACAGCCTGCTCAAATCTGCTACTCACCAGCTTCTCAAAAGCTCAGACGGGAAGTGCCTTCAAGCCCGAATCTGTCAAGATATCTATAAATCAGCTTTCATCAAAGCTCATCTATCTTACAGTTCGCAACTACGTAGCCTAACTCAGCTACTACAAATCAACATAGCACATCCAGTATTAAATATAGGCTTAAAACATTAAGGAAAGCTTACCCAAAAGCTCAGGCAGATCAGAAGAATTGTCGACCAGAAATTCGTGAAGATGCTCGACCTATAACTACTTCGCGCTCCCTCAACACGCCAGATCCAAAGCTCCAAACTAGTATCAATATAAAGAGCTAAGCGAGATGAACCCAGTGCCACCAATCTCGCTCCAAACAACGGCGGAAATCGACGGTAATCTAACGGAGAAGGGTTCGAATGAACAGTACCAATCGAGGGTTTATCTAGAAAGGAGATCGGGTTGAAAATGGTTAAGTGTCGATCGCTACTTAGCATTTAAATCCTTCAGTATACACTACAGAGATAGTCAACACCGACTTATTCAGATCTCATCGGCAACCCAGATCTTGGCGCTAAGGCAAAAGTCCCTCAGATATGGCCTCAGCGATAACTCAAATCTGGCTTCGCTACACTTAACAAGCGCTACTAATCAAAACGGTGTCGCCTAGGAGTCCCGCTCACTAACGCTAAAAGACGTCACGCGGCCTCAAATCTGAAACAGATTTCAGCACTAAGACCACCACCTACGCTCATCCAGATTTGATCAAATCTGAGATCCTCAAACAGCACCAATTTACTCCAAACTCACGAACCCGTCCTGTCCAAATAGTACCGTTGACCAACGCTTGAATTCTCCTCGTTAACCAAATATGTCCCTCTCTCAATACCAGATCTGACTAGCGCCTAAAACAACATCGTTTCGCTTCCCGCCCGCGGTAACTTACTCAAACCAGCGAGGGCCAGATCTGAACACCCAGATCTCACTCAAATTTGAAAAATCCAAAATTCAGATTTCGACATAAAATTCACCAAGCGTTACTTCCAGTCAAACTCGATAGCTACCAGCACTCAAATCTGATCTATACCAAGTCTGAAAACACGAAAATCATCAACAAATTAACCAATTCTCTCAAGCATGAAAATGCGATTACCAACATCTCATTGGTTAATCCCATTCAGATCTGAGCATTACGCTAATCACAAAAATACAGATTTCTACTCCTCACAACCGCTAAGCTCAAACCCTGCCCAAATAAAGATATCTAAGGGCCAAAATCAACACTAAAACATTGGTTACCTCAAACGAGGCTCAACAGAGCCGAAAAGTGCTAAAATTCAAACACTTCAACTTCTCGTCAACTTCTCTATTCCGATCGCTATCGGACTCCAAACCGGTAAGAGGTTAGAGCTCTCGAACAGATGCTTCCAGCTGTAGCATCCTTGCTCAAAATCGGCCGGTCAAACTCCGGCAATCGAAATAAGAAGATATCGGGTGAACAGTGCTAATTAGGGTTTCCAGAGAGATACGATCGAGAGAAGATAAGTATCGTGAGGTGTAAAATGACTTAAGTGTTGGTCAATGGTCAAATATATATACCACTTAGTTTTCTCTGGTCTGATCTACAGTGCCTCCAGATCGGCTCAGACCTTCGCACTGTATCAGCTCACGCATGCAGCTCAGCATGCACAGAAATTCAGCTTGGGTATTCAGGATAGTTCTCATACCCATATCAGACCGCACACCTCAGCTCATATCATGCTCACAGATCAAGTCTCATCTACAGTGTCTTAAGTCAGCTCAGACCCCGACACTGTTCTAGCTTAGGCACGAAGACACAACTCAGCTTTTGCACCAACAGATCACGGCCTCAACAGATCATGCTACCAGATTGATCACTCTATAGATCAGCTCTCGCTCTAAACATACCAGCAAAGAGCATCCAGCACGTCTCTTAGCTGGATCCAGCTCGCACTTACACAGGAAATCCTAGAGCTGGTCACGTCTAAGTTGGTGTCCCCAAAACCATCTCGCAGCAGAAACTCAAACCAGCACAACGAAGCAGTTCAGCTCAGAGCTGTTCCACAATACTAGCAAACTCCTCATAAGGCAACTCAGCTCAGAACACCTACCTGCTTCTCATCCAGCAGTATGTACATCAGCTTAGAGTACTTAACTCAGTATGCATCACTCAGGTCAGCTTGTGATGCTCTATTCAGCTTTCTCTATCTCATCCAGCACTCCACGCCTTCAGATCAGCTTATGCACCCAGGTCTCAAGGTATGTACGCAAATCCGCTCGCAGTGGTCAACTCAGCTCTCTAGGGTCAACAGAGATCACGACATAGCTTCAGGCCCAAAGCTGCATCCAGCTTATGCCTACATCCTAAACTGCTATCAGCCTAGACTGCTCACTGGACTGGTTCACGCTACAGCAGAATCAGCTCGGGAACTCAACACAGCAGAGTGTTACTCTGTCAGTTTGCACCCGATCTGGTCCAGATCGCAACTACTCAGCAAGCTTCCAAGCTGAATCTCTCAAGGTATGTATCCAGCACACTCCGCAAGGACTCAATCCAGTTCAGCGCTCAAACTTGTTGTCCATCTCGGAACTAATCTGCCCAACCAGCTCACACCAAATATGGTCTTGGTTTACCATCCAATTCCACCAGCAGACCTCTAAGTTGGAACCAGATAACACCACATCAATACAGCTTAGCTCTAAATCTCACCTGAGCTGATCAACGCAACAGCTTGACCCTAAATCCAATCGATGTATAGTAAAGTACATAGGACCAGCTCAGCCCGTCGCTGACTTCGCTGAACCTGAAACAATTTACTTCAACCAGCTCGCGCAAAACCTTAGACAAGCTGGAAGTAAAGCTGATTCCTATCAACCCGAATTCTCTAAGTTGTACAATATCCACTGATAAGTCATCAATAAATTCTGATAATCAGTGCTTAAAACAATACTTCAAACCAATGATGAATCTGCATTGAACCCGAACAGCTTGTATTATCAGCTTAGAACAAATTCTTGGACCAGCACACATAAGCATCCAGATCCTACTAATCTGATGTGCTAATATCAGCTCAGTATATATATATATATATATATATCTACACAGAAACCCAAAACACACAGAGTCAGCAATTCAGCTCAGACTCCTCAACTCTATTGACCAACACATCACAGACTAGCAAAGCAACCAGCTCTGCCCGACCAGCGCACAGCTCGTGGCAACCAGCACGCCCAATCCTAAATCATCTTTGGCCATTCTAAACACTTAGAGCTATCATCTCACACAATTTCCTTCTGCTAGCACACATCAACTCACGCTGTTGAGCTTAAGCACACAGCAGAACTCTAATCTGGTCCTAACATACCGTATACCAGCTCACACAGACAGTCCTAGCTTATACTTTACAACACAACTTGGCAAGGAGAAACCCGACCAGCTCACACCTAAGCTGATCCTCACGGACCCTGGTACATCTTAACCGTTAATCTCAATTAGTGTTCCTCTAATCTGCTCAGATTATAACACTAATTACCTTGTTTAATCACAGACCTCATAGCGGTGCAGTTTTCGTCCAAGCTGAATTTTCAAATTAGAGCATGTAACGTCCAGAAATCCATAATTCCACAAATATCAAGTTATATTTGAGGGATATATTCGTAATTTTCATTTCCAATCAGCTTTTATCTGTGCTGAACTGATTCTTTAGGTCACGATTGCGAGAGCTTTCCGACCGATCAAGACAAGCCCGGTTCGTTTCATTAACCAAATCGGTTCGGTATGCATTTTATCTGTTTTAAAAAATCATGGTAGCACTGTTATTAGTAGCACTTTAACAAAATGTGTTTTCAATTAACTTGGCTTTGAGATTTTTGTATAATTACCTACACAATAACCTCTCATCTTCATTCATGAAACCTTCATGTAGAGGAAAACCTTTTGAGAAAACGGTGCTCTCTGTAAAAAGAAAACCGACCAAAGTTTTAAAAGCTTTCCAAAGGGACAATCGTGTTTGTTCGTTGTTCAGGCCGAATAAATCTCTGCTAATCATCATAGTTGTTAAGGCAAGTAAACTCTGTGGAAAACATATACTGAATTCCTTCTTGTCTGTGTGTGCTAGTTTTAAAGGTTTGAGAAATGTTTTTTTTAAAAAAGTTTTTCAAATGCAGAGTTAAGTTTAAGATGTTTTCTTGAGAAAGTATTGGTTTGATGAGATTTTGATTCAGAAAATTTGTTCAAAAATGTTTTTATGATGTTCGATCTAGTTTCTTCCTGAGTTTTCTGGGATGTTCTTCAAGTAGCTTACGTGTTTTGTTTCAGAAGCTTACAAGCAGATTACGTGTCCCTGTTTCTAGAATTTTCCTAAGATACTTTCGACTACTTCAGACTAAGGAAATCTTCTAATTTGTTAGTTATTATTGAGCTAAGTTCGTTATCTGTTTATTTTCCCGAGCTGGTTTTTTTTAAGTCGCGATCTGATTTCATTTTCCAGCTCGCTTGCGAACTGATTTCATTGTCCAGTCCGATTGCGATCTGATTTCATTGTCCAGTCTGCTCGAGATCTGATTGTCCGATCTGAGTTGAATTTATTTGAACAAACAGTCCAGAGCTGATTTTCTGTTCTGCGCCAGTACATTCGCGTGCTGATCATACTCCGAGATGATTCAGCTTAGGTCCATTCTGGACTGATACAGTAATTCAATTTTAATTCTTCTTTCCTTTAGCTTTAATTCAAGGTCTAGATCTAATCTGTTTACAGTTATACCCATTATCAAGAGCTGGTTCATCAGCTTAGAGCTCTGCTGTTTGTTATCTGTTTCTGTAGCCCGAGCTGATACCAGTTTTCTTCTTCTATTGAACTCATATGAACTTCCAGTAGCTTTCAAACATCAAAGAATTTTAAAAATAGCAAACCATTTTTAAAGGCGATCTGTTTCAGATCAAGAAAAGAAGATTTACAAAAAAGAAAAAAATATTTACAGAAAGTTTTAAAGGAAGTGTATTTCAAAAAAGTTTTGTGAAATGTGACGAATATCAGAGGGTCAACAGAGGGTGTGTGGTAACCGGTCGATGGATCGGAGTGCCCCATCAGAGGGTGTGTTGTAATCGGTAGACGGATCGGAGTGCCCTTCCAACAGAGGGTGTGTGGTAATCGATCGACTTTCTGGAGTGCCCTGCCAACAGAGTCAAAGTGTCACGCCCCGAGACCGAGACTCATGACATTGGTAATATTAAACAATTTAAAAATTGTAAAACATTAAGCCATCATAGCATAGCTCAAACCAGTCTATTACATATCCAAAGTAATAACGTTTTTACATCGGAAAAATAAAATTTAAATAACGGAATGCGAAAGCGAAAAATACATAATCAAACAAAAATATAAATCTTCACCAGCCCCAAAATTGTTCTTGCTCTTCTTCTTCTGCCTGCTCTTCATTCTTATCTGGGTGGAGAAGTAAGGGGTGAGTGTTTGGGGAAACACTCAGCAAGTGGGGGATACCATTCGAGCATACAAAATATACTTATACATAACAGGTCTCATAACAGAGCTTAGACAGAACAGAGTATAGCATGATCAGAGCAAATCATAGCATAACAGAGCATAGCATAGCATAACAGAGCATAGCCTGACAGATAGCACTGATGATTACTTCGTGTCTATGGTTTACTGATCAGTCCTTAAGTTTTGCTCCTCTAAGGGGTCGAGGCCATTAGTTACACCAAGTAACCCAGAAATCCGAAATATTCCGTAAACCCATATAACGACAGAATCGTGTCTATGGTTTACTGATCAGTCCCTAAGTTTTAGCATAACAGAGCATAGCATAGCATAACAGAGCATAGCCTGACAGATAGCACTGATGATTACTTCGTGTCTATGGTTTACTGATCAGTCCTTAAGTTTTGCTCCTCTAAGGGGTCGAGGCCATTAGTTACACCAAGTAACCCAGAAATCCGAAATATTCCGTAAACCCATATAACGACAGAATCGTGTCTATGGTTTACTGATCAGTCCCTAAGTTTTGCTCCTCTAAGGGGTCGAGGCCATTAGTTACACCAAGTAACCCAGAAA
>KV007860.1:53817-69486 GCA_001598015.1 Dorcoceras hygrometricum
CGAATGATGAATTGAATACAAAGCTAAAATATATCCTATTCATCATCTATCTCTCCCTCGCCCAGAGGAATATCCTCAATCTCTTCCGGTTCTTCTTCCGGTTCTTCCTCCCAATCACCATCGAATGGGGCAGGGGCATTGTTGGCTTCTTGGAGGTCGTGGATGGTTTGAAGTAGGCTATCCTTCTCATCCACTAGGGCCTCGATGAGCAAGTGTTGAGCTTGCATCGAGTCTTCGGCTTCGTGGATACGAGCCTGGAACTTCTGGTGGCACTCCACATGGTTTGCTTTAACTAGTTGCTTCTTAACTTTCATCTTCTCAATCTTCTTGGACATGCTCATTCCTATCTCAGTCAGTCCGGTAATGACCTTATGTAAGGCTTCTAAGGCTACTTGCGTTTCCTTAAGTTCCTTCTTCGTGGCGGCTAATCCTCGTCTCTCAGTGGCTAACTGGGCTCTAAGGCACCTAATTGTGCGGTCTTGGTTATCGAGGGCGATTTGTTTCATGCGGAGGGCAGCCGTAGCACGAGTACGAGGAGCAGAGGGGGCCATTCCTAAAGTCTGAGGATATTTCCAAAAATACAAAGTCGTGAGGTTAATCCATAAACAGAAGATACTGACCGATTTGGTTTCCCACTGGATTATGAACCTGGTGAGCTCTGATACCACTAAAATATCACGTCCCGAGACCGAGACTCATGACATCGGCAATATTAAACAATTTAAAAATTGTAAAACATTAAGCCATCATAGCATAGCTCAAACAAGTCTATTACATATCCAAAGTAATAACGTTTTTACATCGGAAAAATAAAATTTAAATAACGGAATGCGGAAGCGAAAAATACATAATCAAACAAAAATCTAAATCTTCACCAGCCCCAAAATTGTTCTTGTCTTCTTCTTCTGCCTGCTCTTCATTCTTATCTGGGTGGAGAAATAAGAGGTTTTAGAGTAGATGCCCAACTAGCCAACTTGTGGCGTGTGGGTTTTCATTGACTCTTGTACAAACGATCTTTATATATGATATTCGCATTATTTTATATGGCATTCTTTACTTTCATTATGTGTGTAATGATTTACAATTGTGTTGAGTAAAGACCTAGATTACACTAAAGCGTATGTTAGATGTGATAGTGGGTATGACGGCTACTGCTGATTTTCTACCAGCAGCTGGTTTTCGACCACCTGCTGATTTTTCGACTACCTGCTGATTTTCTACCTGCTGATTTTCGACCAGCAGTTGATTTTTTTTTTTTTTTTTTTCCTGGAGATGAATTTTCGGGTTTTCACACAAAGACTAGGGCGGCTGGAAAGCAGCAAAGTGTCTTTGGGTCCCACTCCACTGGAACCAGTTAAGCTTGATCAAGCGAATAGATGACCTAGAAGAGCTTTCGTTCACACTTCACTACAGAAAAGAGGAATACTGTGGGTTGTTATATAACCGGGTATTCAAGAAAGATAAAGTTACTTCCTTTATAGATTAAAGTTTACAGAATGAAGTTTACAGTTTAAAGTTTATATTTTAAAGTTTACAGTTTAAAGTTTACATCTACAATGTAAATGTTTTAAAATGTTTTGAGCATGTGCAGTTTATTTTTTCCAAGTTTCTCAGTCTTCTCAGTTTACCAGTTTACCAGTTTACAGTATTCAGTTTTCAACTTGCGAGTTGTTCAGTTTTCAAGCTCTATAAATTTACGAGCTTTTAGTTACAGTAAAAGATATTGTTATGCATGTATTGCCTGCATTCGTTATTACAGATTTGCTTGCTGAGCCTCTAGGCCCACTAGTTTTCCTAAGTGCAGGTTATCAGATTTAGAGGCTGCTGGTTGGTACGAGCTGGATCAGATGGGGGGGTGTTTATCGTGGAACATGCGTTTCCGTGCTAGCACAGATTACCTATTTTGTTCAGTTTTGATTTGAGATCTACCAGTTTGTAAAGAAATTGTATCAGTTATTCCATATATAGTTCTCTATACATTGAAACGAAGTCTTTTTGCAAAGTTTATAAATGTTCCGCAATTATTCACAACTCTGAATCGTTATCTTTCTAGTCGTGAGCTGAAATTTCTATGCATTTGCACTTTAGTCCAAAAGTATTTGGCTAATTGTCTTTTGGCCCAGTATGAATTGTGAGTTTCATTCAATTCAGACCCCAAACTTATTACAATTTCAATTCGAAAAAGTTGGTCCTTACACTTCATCCTTGGATTTGTTCTCCTTCATGGTCTTCATCATCTCGGCCTTTCCCATCCTATCGACTGCACGAAAGAGTCAATAAGCGTGATCATGTCAGGGCTGCGTATGAGAAATGGTCAGAAGGGTGTACAGAAACAATAGTCATACCTAAGTCCCCGACCAGCTCATTTTCTTTACAACTAAACCTAAATTGTATAATCTTCCTTAACTAGATCTCGTGCATTAAAGCACTTAACGCTCATGATTGCCAAAAAATTGGTCAGATCAGGGGGTCAAGGGAGACCGGGTATAAACGTTATCTCCCCATGACATGTTGCAGCCCCAGGTATTTTCCCTCCTCGCTCTATGCTTGACGAAAAAGTACCTACTCATCCATCTCTTGTGAGAGTTCGGGTTCCCCCCTATAAACCCGAACTCCGTCTTATTGGAAATTTAGAACTTTCCAGGACCTAACCTCTTGACTTGGATTAATCGCATCAAGTTATAGGTTGATAGGGGGACTTTGAAAAACTTAGGCAGAATTCCTAGAGATAGTATGGAGCTGAACGAGTTCGGGGTCAGCTGGGTAGGACTAACCCCGAGTCAGCTGGGTAGGACTAACCCCGAGGTGATTGCATAACTATAATATAAATTAAGAATGGGAAACCTTAGACCCATATCTACTTGAATTACATAAAAAGTGTGGAAACCCATAAGGGGCGATGAATTCGATCCTCGACCTCGGGGATAATCACCTCGAACCTATCAAACATCCATGTCTTATCCTTAATTAAGGGGATATCCGACTTTTTCAAGGTAGAAGCCTTAACCTCGTACCAAGTACACCCGGATGAGGCAAGCTCTTCCTCTTCTCTGTCAATCCTAACTAATCTCGCCCTACGAATGTCTACATGGTCGGGGTACCACCGCCCTCATTCCTAGATCCCGACGACGAAGGGGAATCTAAAGACTCTGTTACTCTTCTAATGACGCTATTATCTGGGGAAGACATCTCTATAAAGATAGATTATTCGGAGAACTTACGAGTATGGAGGTAAAAAAGAGAGGTCGGGAGAAATGGTAACAGCTCAAGAGATTGGGAAACAAGTGAGTATTTTGGCAGAGTTTCGACACAATAGGATAATAGAGGTGAAAATGAACGGGAAAAAACAACCTATTTATAATAGTTCGGGCAGCACCACACCGTCCGATCACTCAAGAAACGAATGGTTCAGATCACCTCGGGAACTCTAACCGTCGCCTCGAACACCGGGCTAGAACTCATCTTGACCGTCCAATCCAATTTTATTGATACCACTAATAATTTTCACCTCGGGACCCGAGGAAAGAGCTCCTCTTAAAACGTCATTGGTGGTCTTCCGTCTTGGCATCACCCAGTCACCTCGGTCCTCGGGAAAATTCTGTCGATCAAACATGTCATGTCGGGATATAGGTCCAAGCATTCCTCGGCCAACACACGCCTAAAAGGTGCTCCATGGTCACTCACAACGCACCTCGAGCAGTACTTTCAGGTCACCTTAGACCTCGGGGTGTAGTGCATCTAGCTTGGCTAACGCGACCTCAGGGAAAGAGGTCTGCCATTGATAGCGATTCATCACAACCACTTGGCCCTCTTGTATAACTCATGATTAGCGCACTAACAAAGCTGCAAAATCCATCCATGCGTACACGATCTCGGGGCAAGAGGTCTGCCATTGATAGTAACTCATCACAACCACTTGACCCTCTTGTATAACTCATGATTAGCGCACTGACAAAGCTGCAAAAACCCATCCCTTTGTACAGGTGGTAGGGTAGTGTACATGCAAAGTCTGCAAAGCCCACTCCGGCTCATGATTACCTAGGTATTACATACGCAACCGGTTGGCTCTCCTATAAATATCCAGGTATTTCTCATTTTTACACACATTCAGCAGACTCATTTTCTGTATTATCTATATATTCTCGATCACTCGAGATAACTTAAGCATCGGAGGCCTTCAGTGGTGACTCCCGACGCCCTTTGACCAGTGTCGGTGGTTGCAGATCATTAGAGAAAAGACGTCTAGCTCATCCCTCGAGGACAGAGCTCCCGACGTGCTCTTTCATATTCCTCGGGTTATATTGTATTGTGACCCAGACCTGGTGATACCTCCCTGCTACTGATTCATCCAAGAAGGTTCCTCCTATTACAGCTCCGACAGATCTCCCTCAGTTCACTTCTCGAGGACAGACATCCCGACCTGATGGTCTGACATGGTGGCAACTCATTGGTTAGACAAAATTTGGTTACATCGGCATGCATTGTAAAAATACATATAATCAATATGCATTTTTTATTGATAAATGATGTTGGAAGTTTTTTCAATCATGCGACTCTAGTCAATAATCTGTACAAAACATAATTAAGAATATATATATATAACACTAATTGTAACGCCCAAAAATCCTAATTACGTGGAAATGAGTGCATGACTAGGGGGAAACTTAATTTTTGAGTAGTATGTGTCATTTTATGTGATTTAGTGTTAATTTCATGTTTTATGATGTTCATGTCATGTTTTAGCATGATTGAGTTCCGGACGCGTGAACGAGATTAGGGACGACCGAGATGAAAATTGTTTAAAATTTTTAAGCCCTCATATTTTTAAGAGCTAAAATTTATATTTTAAGAGCTAAAATTTATATTTTTAAGCAGTATTTATGAAAAATAAGATTTGAATAATTATGGGTGAGGGGAACCCGTTTTTCGTCTATACGGGCTGTTTTAAGGAACTTTTCTATATTTTAAAAATGAGGAGGCTTTATATTACAAAAATTTAAGATTTAAAACTTAAGTTTAGAGTTTTATTTAACATTTTAAATTAGTGAGGGGTTAGTGTAGGAAAACTCTAGTATTTTCCTAATTAAAAATATTGGAGGGGTCATTTTGGACATAACTCATTTTCACAACCCTAGTTTCTTGAAACCCTAGCCTCCTCCTACCTCTCCCCTCACTTTCACGTCGCCTATCCCCTCCCCTTGTGTCGAGTTCTTCAAGCTTTTTTGGTGAATTCAAGGCGATTTGTCCCAATCTCTTGTTCTCCGCTCCGGTAACGCGTAGTTCTTCCATATTCTTCAATCAAGACATGTTCTATCTCCCTTTTTCTCATCATTTAAGCCATAATATTCTGTTTTTATATGATGATTGCATGTATTGAATGTGGATTCATTTGATCTATGCTTATTATTTGAGATCCATGCATGTACCATAAATTTCAACGCATATTTGATTCGTTCTTGTGATGCTTCAGTCATGAAGGGTTCAAGGGGCTAAGGTTCGAGTCTAGGAGGTCCAATGGTGGTCCAAGGTTAGGTGGGGAGATGGCTAGACCTCTTGGTCGAGCCAAATTTGAGGGTGGATCGATCGCACCCTACGTGCGACGCACAACCGGTGCGTGTTGTGTCTCGGTCGGACCATGTGGCACATGGTTCGAGCCATGGTTGGTCCTGTAGGGCCCATTGGACCTGGAGGGTGGTCCATCCGCCCATGGTCGGAGCAGGGCGGTCGTAGTGAAGGAAGTGGCGGCGTTGCGTGCATGTGTGGTGTGTGCGGCTAGGTTAAGGTTTGCATGTGCATGGGCCGATTCGATTGGACCGGTGGGTCGGTTCAATCCGACCGGGTCGAGTCAGTGGAGAGTCGGGTCAAATATTTTAAGTTGGGTCCAAGTTATTTTATTTCTGGGTCGGGTTTTTTTATTTCAAAAGATTAAGTCTAATTTTTAGCGTATTGGACCGAATATTTTATTGTCAAAATTTTAAGTCAAAATCCTTTTGATTTATGGGCCTTACTTTTATTTAATTTTAAAGTCAAAATTGTAGTCAAGAGGACTTTTATTTAGTCAATTTTATGTTTGATTTTAAAGTAAATGAGTGAGTATTTATAAACTTTTAAGGTTCAATTTTAAAGTTATGGACCAAGTCATGTTTAGAGTTAAGTTTCATTTGAGGTTAAGTCTAGGCTTTTGGGGCTTAGAAGTAGTGGGCCGGGCACCTGAACCAGTCCTTGACCGAAGTAGAAAATATAGAAGCCCGTGAATATATATTTAATTATATATGTAGTATTTTATGTATACGAATATGATAATATTTAAATGAAAGAATTAAATATATATTGACGGGCTAAGCTTTTTAAATTGCATGTTTTTATGACGTACATGCATCATTAAAGTTTTTTGAAATGTTAAGGAATGAAAGAAAAGAAAAATATTTTCGAGGGATTGAAGTGATTTGTGGCAAGTTTACGATGAGCGGAATCGGGATACCGGGACCGATGAACCTTTGTTCATGTTATTACGAGCTTACGGATCCATGTGTTCACGACATAGTGAAGTGGCAGCATAGAGGTGCGTGGGATCCCGATGTAAGGTCGGGTGAATCGCATCGCCACGTACGTTGGTTTCTTATGATTGATCAATCGTTCATGTTATGGCTCACACTTCATGGATACGACACACGTTTTTATGTTATGCTATGACATGTCTTATTATGTATGCTATAAGATTATGATATGTTACGACTGATTTATGAATCATGTTTTACGCTCATTCATGCACGTATGTTTTAAAATTATTTATTATACATATGTGCTTGCATGTGGTTTTATCATACGTACCTCGTTACTATCAGATTGAACATGCTGGACCTTTAGACTCACTAGATTTAAATGGTGCAGGTGATGATCCTGTTGATTTTATTCCAACCGATGGTGAGAACCTCTGAACGTCCGTCGCAGCTGTTACCCCGTGACCACTCTAACGTCTTTATTTATACTATGAAACACTTTCATATATTTTATCAATCATGTTCAATTTTCGCAACTTTTGCTTATTCCGATTTCAAACCGGATTGATGACTTTATGCTTTGAGATATTTATTTATGTTTTAAAGTATTGTCGAGGAAAATTTTTGAAGGAACCGGTCATACTATTTAATTTGTTTATTTCGCAATTAATTTTTTTAAAAAAAAATTCTAGAATACGATTCGTTTCACTAACAATTCAAAAAATTTATGTGAGCATTTACAATTGAATTTGCCCTTTTCTTGCACAAAAATGGCACAAAATGCTTTGGGCCAACCAAGCAGAAGATTGGTTTGGAATGGGAAAAATGACAAAAAAGGTAGATATTTCAAGACTCCGATGGCTGAGAGATTGGTTTATGTAACACTGATGTCCCTTGAAATATCAACAGTTGGTAGCTCTCTGTGTATTGATCCAGCTGCAAAGGCGAAAAACAAAATTTAATAGATGGAGTATTTAAAGAAAATTCGATTCCTAAGTTGACATACGAGGCCAAGTATTATATGTACCTGTTCTTGACTGAGTTTTTGGAACCCAAATCTCTCTCTCCATAGTGATTCAACTTCTTCGGCAGCTGGTAGCACCAAATCTTTCACATCGAGAGATTTGAGTAACGTTTCAATACAAAAGAAGAGCGACTGAAAATATCCCTGTCAAAGGAGCAAAACCCAAAACTTTGAGCTTTGGATTCGAATTCTGGGAAGACTTGACGTTCAATACTGAGTAAACTAACCTTTCCTTGTGAGTCGATGCTTGTCGCAACTAAGGGAAGCTCCGCAACTTCTTGCCCAAAAACCCGAAAAGTTGCGGCAGAAACCACCTCCGAGCTATAGAAACAGTGCATCAGAATACGGAGTACATAGAAAGAACAATCACAAATGTTAAAATGTCAGGATAATCCTTACTTGACAATCAATATGGCACAATACATGCCACCAAGATCCTGATCTTTGAACTGTCTCCTGTCAATTGTCAGCAAAAATACTTATTATCTAAAAAATCGTAAAATAATGGTGTTTGCTAGCATACTCGTGCAATACATGTGCAAAGGGGAACACAGATTTTGCACACATGTAAATGGGAATTTTTGAATTATCTCAAATAACAAAAACATGCCATTCGTAAGTATGTTAAGTACATTATATTTACTTACCCATAAACTAAGTCAGGAATAAGATCACGACGACTGGTACTAGAATCAGCAATAGGATCGAATCGGTCCTGCAATAATTTTAGTGAATGGAATTTTAAAATGTAATTTTGGCATAAAGTTGGATAATCATTAATTATTCAGTGTCTTGTTGTGAAAGTAGAATCAGATAGATACTAACGTGAAAAATATTGACTGCCCCTGAGAGCCATGCCCTGGTGTCTCCAGATGCCGTTTTCCCACTCAGAACCCTCCATTTTATGTCAAGATTGGAGGCATTTTCCACACCTTTTTCCTCACATTTCTTCTTCACAATGTCAAGGACAGGTTGTGGAAGTATCTGCTCTCCATCTGAAATCAACTTCTGGAGAATGGAGTTTGTGGCCAGGCACTCAGTGCAGCAAAACCATTCATTATCCGGCAATTCCTGGAACAGACATGGATCGAATTAGTCTCAAAAGGAATGCAAAAAAAGGATTTACTGTTTTCTGAAAACTAAATGATAAGCATGGTTATGGCATCAACTAACCTTCATGTCATCAATCTTGTGCTCCCTCAGACAACCCACATGGTATTCTTTTTCACACTAAAATAATGTTCAGAATTTAGTCAGATATAACCACTAGTTTTTCCTTGAAATAAGAAATCTGCTTCAGTATATAACACTAGAAGAGCCTACAATACCTGATCACAAATGATCACAGTAGAGTCGTTGAATTCCACTGCACTAAAATCATGACCCCTGCAAAAATTGAAACTCACGTTAAGAGATGTAGTAATCCAAAGGTCAAGGAATTTACAATAAGGGAGATCCAACTGTTATATCAACAATTTATCAGAAGGATGCTGATTTTCCACCCCAAAAATGATTCTGCACACCACTTGCAACATTTGAACTTTGTTTGCTTGCATAAAATGGACAAAAAGTAAAAGAAGAGCTGAACAGCTTTGATATCATGGATAGAAAGACAGAAGAGCCAGAATGCAACCTGCAAAGAGCACATCCACCAACATCAGCTTCAAGTATACCAAGAATTCTGATGCAGCGCTGTCTGATTTCTTCCAAAGGATCAAAACCAGCCACTCTTCCAGCTGCAATTGCGTTTGCATTGAGCTTAGCGACATTTGCCCTTTGGAACATGTTCTCGCAGTATTTGCAATACCATTTTTCTTGTGGAATACTTCCGCGTCGAACACATACTGCAGTAAAACCAGGCAAGTTATGCGACGTACTTACTTGTGAAGAAATGATAAAAAAACGAATGTGCATATACATATGCTGAACTCCGACTTAAACTGAAAAAAGAGATGCAAGGGTCTAATTTGGTGAGGTTAAGAAGTTTTGCAATATTTTTATGCTAAGAAGCAAGTCTTAAACAATACCTCCCCCTGTCCAATTAGGGTTGTTTTTGTTTTCGCATATACAAAGAAAGTATTTGGAAATCTAAATTGTATAAAGCAATTCCCTTCTTACCCTTAGAGCAATTTAATTAAATACTTACACAAGTAAATCAATATGGATAGAATGGTAAGTAGTAGATAATATGGAAAATGGATTATATAATTGCGATTGATGAAAAAGGAAATGCATCCTATATATTTGGGACGCAGGGAGAACAATAATGTAGCATGGCAGGAATCTGTCAAAACATGGTACGTTTGACTGGTAAATTAAATTAAATACATAAAGCTCATCATTAAAGTTGATGAATACCACAGCCATGATAGAGCATAAAAGAAACTGCACTGACCAAGGTGGAAAGCTCGAGGGCAATTGTCACAGCACAGCAGCTCTCCCCCTTCCTTACATGTAGAGCACAGATCATCATTTCCCTTGGAAGATGATTTACGGAGAGTAGATAGTCCAAGGGCTATCTCATGCAGAGACGCTCCATCCGGCGTGTATATGTTATCGTAACTACCAAGAGAAAAATCTGGTTTAAGAAAATGAAATTTTAATACAATCATAAAGCTTAAATACGTCTCCTATGTGGTCCTACAGATTCCATCATGCTTATACGGCAAATAGTCCTAAAATATACTTCAAGGAGAAGGAATGAAATCTAGCAAACATATCAAACCAATATCAAATAATGTAATTAATGAGCATATAATCAAAAAACTATGATGAAATTTGATAGCTAGTCGTGAATGCCAGAGGCCCAAAAAACACTCACGGCTTTCGGCGAGAAGCAAAACCAGCATGAGCCTCAAACTGTGAAGGGCTCACCTATTAATAAAAAAGGATGTCAACATTAAAGGAGGATATTTACAGGAATACCAGCGGAAATGATGCAAGCAAACAATGCAGGTGTGCAATGATTTGCAATACTGATTTATGTGTAATATACACTATTTGACACATAATATCAAAAAACAATTAAGATTATCGCAGAACATTACCACTTTTTGACAGCAGTAGCAGAAAATACCGCCCTTCTGTTTATGGCCCTCCAGCCTTTTCTGCTCCAATAAATTAAAAAAATTAATAAACTGACAAGGTTTTTGATGAAAAACCTTTAGCATTCATGATAAAAATATTCTGAATGCAACAATGCAACTATAGCATTTTCCATAAATTTATTTTTAAAACAGGAGTGATATGAATGAAGTTTGTTATACTGCTTTACCTCTCCTTGAACAATATAAGATAAATTCGTGCCATCCTCAAGCACATTATCTGCAAACACTACTTTGTGCATTCCCAAATCTCTGCAAATTGATACAAACAAAATATCCGAGCTATGACACAAAAATCTTTAAAAATAAAAAACAAATTTACCGGGGGCTTTAAATTATCAAACTTTATTATGTATCTCAAGTACAACAGACAAGTACTTACTTTCGTGTCAACTTTTGAGTTTTTGATTGAAATTGACTTTTATTTGAAACTTCAGACTGACTACATGAGGCCACTGGAGATGAAACACTAGATAAAGAATCCCTGAAATGTACAAGTTAACACTGTCAATAGATACAAACCATAATGTTCATTTACAAAATGGAAGAAAAATATTAAATGTAGTAAGGTAAAGCGATAATAATAACTTCTGCATCATAAATGAAATTTGGGTAAATGTTAAACTATGTGTTCCACATTCCAGAGCTTTAATATACTAAAATAGTAAAATATATATTGCTTTGTAAGCAAGAATGGGAAAAACATACAACCTGGACAAAAGGTTTAGGCAGATAGATTATCACTTATTTTATCAACTGTTTCATAAGCATTTCACCATAATTATCGACATCTAACATTAGGTAAGTGTAACTTTTATCATTAACAAAATCATAATGTAGTTATAATTTTCAATGGCCCATTACATTGGCTGTTCATGTAAAGTTTGTTGTCCGAAGTTCTACAGACCAGGCAAAATCATCATATGTGCAGAAGCTTTGCAATGTTTTGGAGTACAATAATTGTAGAGCGATCGAACCGTGGTGCTTGTATTGCTATACGATTTAAAAGATTAGAGTTGCACCGTTAACACCAGCTATAACTTTTGGTAAAGCGGCAAGCTCTCGATCCTATAATTGATATCAGAGCCAAGGTCACGGGTTCGATTCCCATTGATTGCAAAGAGTGCAACTATTGGGAGGGGGATTGTTGGAGTGCAATAATTGTCCCTACTAGGTAAAGCGATCGAACTGTGGTGCTTGTGTTGCTATACGGTTTAAAAGATTGGAGTTGCATCGTTACCACCAGCTATAACTTTTGGTAAAACGACAAACGATCGGTCGTACGCTTGTCATTGCGTAGACTATACAGGAGAAAGCAACATAGGAACACAAAAAAAAATTATTAACCTTTGTAGTTAGCTACATTACCTATACGTAGCCTCACTCGTCTGAGCAGGACAGAGACCAGATTCCTTTGGCACAACATGTGCACCACCAGACTCCTTTGGCACGACACATGCACCACAACGAAGCACTGAGTTTGTGCCGCTGGTATCACCAATCGATCCTAAATGCATTACGAAAAAAAGGACCTAGTCATATACTGAACCATGAACCACACGCAATTCATTAAATTTCCAAGAGATTACACAAGAACCACCTTTGCATTTGAGACAAGAAGCAGGTGGTCTCAAATCCGCACGACCAATGAAATTCCTGATCACCACATCCAGCGAGTCTGAATGTTCACGTTTGCATGCATTCAGCACATCTCGGAGATTCTTCCCATTCTCCAAATATATATACTCGGGTGGACGTTTATTCCCACTCCCAGCATGCAATTCAAATTGGTTAGGAGTCACTACCTACATCCAAATGCCCTGCTTTTAGCCCAATCTAACTACTCAAAACAGTCAAAAAGCTTTGAACTTCGGATCTCTTACCTTTTCTCCCTTGCATTCTTCACAGGAACACAGAATTCCTGTGCCCCTAATAAACCCTCGAAGGTTCTCAGAACCGGGCTGCTCCCGCGCCTAGATAAAAGCATCAGTGAATAACCAATTACATGACAGAAATCAAAAGTAAAGTAACAGTCAAAATATTTACCTTCGAGCCACGAATATAACAAACTGCCAGGCCCTCGAGCAGCCCGGTTTCAAGAAGATCCCTAAGCTTCGTGGGGACCTTCAACAACTCCACCTTCTTCAACTTCGACAGATTGGAGGTCGAAGTCCCAGTTCCACCACTCAGTGCAGGCCCAGCTACTGATTCGGTGCTCAAAGTTTGCACAGTGCCTTCATTTTCATGCACCACAAAACCTCCCTCATTCATCCCTTCGCCAACTTGGGCAGACTCCAAACTCCTCAAATCGCCTCCTGGCCCTCCCAAATCAATCCCTACATCCACCAAGCCACGCTCTGCCTTTTCACCATCCTCCCTTTTCATCCTCTTACCACCATTCCCCACATTCTCTTTGCTAGAACCACCACTGTTTTGGGACCTCGTCACCCTCCTCCGTCCCACCGAAAGCTCCCCACCCATCTCTGACTGCGCCTTCATCATCATTGAAAACTCCCTCTTCATCCCAGCCCGGATAGAGGACACCACTACTTCACCAGCATCCACGTCCTTCGCCATTGAACCCACAGAGAGAAGCAATATTCCAACCAAATTAATCAAACGGACATAATATCAAACATCAAAGACGCAAAAATCAGAACCAAACACCACCCAAAAAAATCATAAAAATTTTTCTTCACCGCGAATGCGCAAATCTTGACGACAATCGATAATCCCAATCAAATCAAAGAAATCGTATAGAAGAATAATGGAGAAGAGATTTCAGTTTCGTTTTTCCTCCGACACAAATTCCAAACGTCGAACCCCAAATCTTGTACGAATATATATACGTAGGGATAGACCTGCTAAAAGGCTGAAAAACTTAAATAACAGTATTCCTAAAATACCCCTTGATTAGTATAACATTTTAATATTAACATTTTAGTATTTCAAAATAACCCCACACAATAAATTTGCTTTAAATTCATAAACTAAAATATAAATTTGTTTTCAATCTCTCTCAAAAAAAACTATTATTTACACTCCTTAATTCTAAAAAAAACTATTTTTTAAACTCCCTAATACCATATATGTATTCGATAGAAATTGGATACAAAGAATATATAATATAAGATTTTTGAGAACAAATATTCTTATATTTGATATAAAAATTATGATTTTGAGTGTAAAATTACTAAAATATTTTACAATCATCATTTGTTATATATATTTCTGTACTCAAATATCATATTTCAATACCGAATTTGAAATAGTTTGTACTCAATTATCATATTGTAACACTCAAACCCCATGGGAGTCACGTGATCAAAGAAGAGGAATTAAAAGAGGAAAAAAGAAGGGCTGAATCATAAATACAAACAAGCTGTATTGTCTTGCTCAAATAAAAGTCGAAATAATAACCGTTGGCGCCAAAAAAATAAAACCAGATTTCATTACAACTTGCAAAGTACAAAATGCGAAATCACGATATTACAACTACTGAACTCTATCTGAATTCATCTTTGTTGTAACAGATCTCAATACAGATTTGTCTAATGTAATGCCCAGATATTTTAGAGGCCACAAATTAGAAAGTTATGAGATTGAGTGATTACAATGATATTCTATTTAACTCTTGATTTAATCTAGTTTCAGATTTCAGATATGTATTGTTTAGCTTTTTATCATTTAAGAGCTAAATTTCAGATTTTCATGTTTACGTAAATTCAGCTTCCATTGTATATTGAGTTGAGTTTCAGCTCAGTTGTCACACTATGTTAAAGATTCAGACGTTGGATTTTATACTTTAATCAGCATTCGGCTTGAATAGATTTCAGATGTTAGAATGCGATTGCAGCAGCTGTTTAGCCGATTATAGCAAGTCGATCGAATCCTTTTGTTTTAACTAAAATCGTTCGGTTTCCATGTGCATCATTTTATTTTATAACAGAGTACGCTTTTATAATATTTTGGCATATTGATTTAAATGCGTTTCTTCTCTAGGCATTTACAAATCATATATATATATATAGGATGTTAGCTGCTTCATGCATCATTATCTTCAAATCAAATTACTTTTAAGCGGTGCTCTCTCTCAAGAAACCAAACAAAAGACTTTTAAAGTTTTTCGAAGGAGACGATCAGAGTGTTAGTGGTTGGATGGATTTCTACTGCGGTTGTGTTCAAGAATTCAGGCAAGTAAACTCTGTTTCTTGCTCACTCAGTGAAGCATATATTCAGTTCTGTTTGCATGTTTATATGAGATTTTAAAGAAAGGAAGATGGCTTCGGCTGTTCTTCAAAAGTTCAGAAAAGTTTATGCTCTGTTTTTATGAAAGTTGCGTTTTACTGTATTTTGATCCAGAAATATTTTAGAAAATGATTTGATGATGTTCGTGCAATAGTTTCCTGAGTTTTCCAAAGATTTCTTGTGAGGATTGAGAATTTAGATTAGTGATTAATTGTTTTGATTTGGGATTAATCACATTTTTTTTAGGAATTGCGTAAAGAATATGGTTCCTGCCGATTTCCTCAGCAGCAGCGCTAGTTAAGAATGAGAAATATCGATTTTTGGGTAAAGTCAACGCTGGTCAAAGTTACTGTAGCTCGTGCTGGTGAATTTTGTAACAGCAGCGATGTCGTCAGCGTGACGTATGAAGATCTGCTGGTTTTGGTTCGAGTTGAAGTTGCTGCTGGTAGATATTGCGTTTAGCGCGAGATTGAGCGAGGAAGTGACGCGTGTTAGTCAACATTTTGGAGCGTTGACTATTAGTTTCAGCAGATGCGCTTGTGAAGGAGATCAGCAGATGGTTTGAGAACTATTCGCAAGAGCTGTCGATAGATATGATGACGTAGCGTGACGTAATCCTTGCTGCTGGTAGTATTTGCGTTACGATGGTTGCTGCTGATCAGCAGGCGCGCTTGTGCGAAAGCGTTGAGAAGCGGCGTCGTTTGAATTAGTGGAAACGCTGCGTTTTGAGCTTTTCGTTGGAGAGATCAGCTGTTAGCAGATTTGCTTACGTATGTAAAATGACGTCATTTTG
>KV007865.1:9009-20888 GCA_001598015.1 Dorcoceras hygrometricum
ATAGCGATGGATTTTGTAGTAGGTTTACCCAAGACACTCCATGGATTTAACTCTATTTGGGTTATCATTGATAGATTAACCAAGTCAGCACACTTTTTACCAGTAAGGACGACGTATGATCTGAATAGGTATGTTGAGTTGTATGTGAAAGAAATTGTGAGACTCCAGGGAACTCCAAGTTCTATGGTATCAGATCAAGATCCCAGATTTACCTCTATGTTCTGGCAAAGTTTACATAAAGCCTTGGGAACTAAGTTAACCTTCAGTACAGCTTTCCATCCATAAACCGATGGACAATCAGAAAGAGTAATCCAAATACTGGAAGATCTATTACGGGCTAGTGTTCTTGATTTTGCAGAAAGTTGGGATTCTAAATTACCGTTGATTGAGTTTACCTACAACAAAAGTTACCAAGCTTCGATAGAAATGGCACCATACGAAGCTCTGTATGGCAGGAAATGTAGATCACCAATTCTTTGGGATGATGTAGGTGAAAGAACTAAGATTGGACCTGATATTGTAGAACAGACTTCAGAAGCAATTAAAAGAATACGTGAAAGAATGAAGACTGCTCAAAGTAGGCAAAAAAGTTACGCAGACAATCGTCGTAGAGATCTGAATTTTGAGATAGGATATCACGTGTTCCTAAAGATTTCACCAATGAAAGGTGTCTTAAGATTTGGAAAGAAAGGAAAGCTAAGTCCCAGATATGTTGGACCATTCCAGATCTTAGAACGAGTTGGAACGTTAGCGTATCGTTTAGCGCTACCTCCTCAGATGTCTACTTTTCACAATGTGTTCCATGTTTCAACACTTAGAAAATACATTGCGAATCCTTCGCATGTGCTCAGCTATGAACCCATTCAATTGGAACCAGGCTTGACTTACGAAGAAGTTCCACACCAGATTTTAGCACGAGAGAATCGTAAGTTAAGAAGTAGAACTATACCTATGGTTAAAGTGCAATGGACAAATCACTCAGAAAGAGAAGCAACTTGGGAAGTTGAATCTGATATGAAGAGAAGCTACACAGATCTCTTTAAGTAAGTAATTTCGGGGACGAAATTCTTTTAAGTGGGGTAGATTGTAACGATCAGATCTTTTTAAAGTCCACAATTAGTAATTATGAGATTTGAGGGATTACAATGCTATTTTATTCAATCCATGAATTGATCAATTTTCAGATTTCATGATATGTGCATTCAGATTTCAAGTTATGCTCGTGCAGATTTAATGTCTTAAGCAATGTTCAGCTTTCATTTTATTATGGGTTGAGGTTCAGATGTTAAGAATGCAATTATAGCAGATGTCTAGTTGATTTCTACAAACCAATTGAATCTTTGCTTTAACTAAAAACGTTCGGGTTCATTGTGCATCTTTTATTTTAAAATAGAGTACGCTTTTTAGTAGATTTTGGCATATTGATTGAACGTGTTTTCCTTCGTTAGACATTTTAAAGCATATAAATAGGATGTTAAGCTTCTTCATGCATCATTATCTTCAAAATAAATCATTTGGAAGCGGTGCTCTCTTGGAAGAAGCCAAACAAAATCTTTTCAAAGTTTTTAAAAGAAACAGGCGGTGCGTAGAAGTTTGCTGGGTTTGCTGTTGTTGTTGTATTAAAGATTTCAGGCAAGTAAACTCTGTTTCTTGCTCACTCAATGGAAAACATATATTCAATTCTGTTTTATATGTTTATGTGTGTTTTAAATAAGAGGAAGATGTCTTCGGCTGTTCTTCAAGAAAACCAGAAGTTCATGCTCTGTTTTTGCAAAAGTTACGTTTACTGTAATTTTGATTCAAAGATGTTTTTACAAAATGGTTTAATGATGTTCGTCTGGCAAATCCTTGAATTTTTCAATGATTCATTCATCGAAGTAGCTTACAAGTAGCTTATTCGATTTTCCCAGAAATTTCGTAAGATATTTTGAGTTCTTCAGAAGAAGGTAACAGTGATGATTAATGATTATCCACAAGGTTAAGTATGAAGTCTGGTTCTTATACCATCGCTGAATTTCTATGATAAACATATTTCTAAGAATAGAGGTCTGTTTACGTGTTAAGTTAAGTTCAGATTTCTATCGTTTCTCATGAAATCTGAAGTGTTTCTTCTTCGTTGAAATACTTATGTTCATTCAGATTTCACTTGTTCCCCTTAGTTCAGATATCTCCCTTTTTATATCTGAGGTCTGGTATAGAGCAGATTCCTTTTATAGTTGACCATTGACATCTGGTGAGAACAGTCTCATTAGGTGACATCTAGTCTATTCATTAGTAGCGTGACATCTGAATTACTCGTTTAGTTGGGTAAAATCCGATGACGTCATGTATAAGTTGCGTTGACATCTGGTTGACCAACAGATATCTGATTTGTTTCTTCTTCATCGAGACATTTACGTCTAAACCAGCTTTCATCCTTTACTTCTTCAATACTTCTTCAATTGATACAGAAAGCATATATTTGGATTCCTTGTTCGTTTCCGCTTTAATTCGAAAGAAGTATCCAATTTAATTGACAGATTCAAGTAGTATTTTTGCTCAGTTTTCATTTTCGCAAGCTTCACAGAGAAATCCTTTACAGTTCCAGAACATCATTAGCAAAAGAAAACCAGTAAACGTTTAAGAGAAAGAAAACAGATTTCACGAAAGAACGAAAGAGCAGAATGTTTTAAAAAATGTTTTAAGTTATGACAACAAAAAAAAAGGGTCCCCAGGAAGGATCAGGATTACGGTTGAGGAACTGTATACCCCTTCAAAACCAAAGGAAGGATTAGGATTATGGATCGACGCATCTATATACCCTTTCAACAATAAGCCATAGTTCTAAGACTGAAATCAGGAGTTTGATCAAGCGAAATGGACCAAATGTTTAAAGTGTTGTCATAATTTATAGAAAATGAATGAAGAGCACAAGTGTGATTTTAATCACCGCTCTAAGAAATGTTTTCAGAATTGAGTTATGTTTTACGCTTTCCTTCTTTCCCGATTTCTTCGTTATGCATTACGCTTGTTTATTCATAAGTGTATTTAAAGTTCAGACTCCAGTATGTACCAGTTAACGAACGATTATATTGCATTTTTGATACTACCAGACTTTACCTGCTGGGCCTTTGGCTCATTAGTTTTCATTGAGTGCAGGTAACAAGCAGTTAGGAGCTGGAGAGGGATGAACAAAAAGGAAGAAGGTGTTTATCGTGGACACCAGATTTCACAGTTTCTTTCCGTTCCAGATTTCACGTTTTCCTTTTTGGTTCTCTAGTACTGTACAAAACTTTTGTTGTTGTATATACTTGTACAGATTTCTTGTGTATATAGTTTGTAGAAATCTGTCCAGATTTCATTATGAAAGTGTAAACCATGTTATTTGATGTACTAGGTTTCTAGTTCCGTGCCTTTCAATTGTAACATCTAATTCTCATTCACATCGTGAATTGGAATATTATTCTCATTTTAGTCCAGAAAGTTAGTAGCGATCCATTATTTCGATGATTGAAAAATCTTATGACTTTCAATTGAACCCCAGAACTTTTAAATTCCATTAAGAAAAGTATGGGTCGCTACAGGCTAACTTTCCCTTGCGTCCAAAGCGCATCACACTGCGAAATGGGGAAACTTTAAGGAATACACGATCACCAACCTGAAACTCAAGAGGTCGACGCATCTTATTCGCATAACTGGCTTGGCGATCCTGGGTGGCTTTCATCCGCTGTCGAATAAGATCCACATGATCTTTCATTTGCTGCACAAAGACCGGGGCAGACAGCTGCTTCTCCCCCACTTCTTCCCAACATACCGGCGATCCGCACTTCCTGCCTTACTAGGCCTCAAACGGCGCCATGCCAATCGTCACCTGATAGCTGTTATTGTACGAAAACTCAACCAAAGAGAACGCATCTTGCCAGCTACCTCCGAAATCCAACACAACAGCTCGCAACATATCCTCCAACGTCTGGATAGTTCGCTCAGATGGCCATCTGTCTGGGGGTGATACGCGGTGCTCATCGCCAATCTGGTACCCAAAGATGTTTGCAAACTCTTCCAAAACCTGGAAGTAAACCTCGGATCTTGGTCGGAAACGATCGAAACAGCCACACCGTGCAATCTAACACAAAATCAATGTACAGCTTCGCCATCTTCTTCAACGAGAAGGTCATCTTATAGGGAATAAAATGTGCAGACTTCGACAGTCGGTCTATAACCACCCAAATAGCATCGCATCCTCGGCTAGAGTCTGGATAGTTCGCTCAGATGGCCATCTGTCTGGGGGTGATACGCGGTGCTCATCGCCAATCTGGTACCCAAAGATGTTTGCAAACTCTTCCAAAACCTGGAAGTAAACCTCGGATCTTGGTCGGAAACGATCGAAACAGCCACACCGTGCAATCTAACAACAAAATCAATGTACAGCTTCGCCATCTTCTTCAACGAGAAGGTCATCTTATAGGGAATAAAATGTGCAGACTTCGACAGTCGGTCTATAACCACCCAAATAGCATCGCATCCTCGGCTAGAACGAGGCAGATGCGTCACGAAATCCATAGCAATGTGCTCCCAATTCCATTGGGGCACTTCCAAACTCTGCAACAGACCACCGGGTCTCATCCTTTCGACCTTTACCATCTGACAGTTCAAACAACGAGCGATAAAACCAGCAACATCGCTCTTCAGGCCATCCCACCAAAAGTGCGGCTTCAACGCGTGGTACATCTTCCGTGCACCAGGATGAACACTATGTCTGCTACAGTGCGCCTCCCGAAGGATCTCATCCTTCAAATCAATCAAATTGGGCACAACCAACCTGCCCCGGAAACGCAAACAACCATCGGAAGAGACAGGATAGTCCTCAAGTTCGCCAGCCCTGACCTTCAACTTCAACTCGTGGATAGACGGATCAGTCCTCTGAGCTGATCGAATGGTAGAAACAATCTGTGGCTCCACTTGGAAAGAAGAAACCACCACACAATCCTCAGCCGGGTAAAATCTCCAACCCGTAGTGTTAAGATTCTCCTGATCCTTAGAGATGTACAACGACGCAAGCATCTCACTAGCCTTCCTGCTCAAAGCATCGGCCACTACATTCGACTTTCCAGGCTTGTACTTAATCTCACAATCAAAGTCCTTTAGCAGCTCCATCCACCGACGTTGTCTCATGTTCAAGTCAGGCTGCGAAAACAGATACTGCAAACTTTTGTGGTCGGAGTATACCACAAACTTCTCGCCATACAGGTAGTGACGCCAGATCTTCAACACAAAGACCACCGCTGCTAACTCCAAATCGTGGACTGGATAACGAGTCTCGTGTGGTTTCAACTGCCGTGAGGCATACGCAATGACTCGACCATTCTGCATCAACACACAACCCAATCCATTGAGCGAAGCGTCAGAACAAACAACGAATCCACCTGTTCCAGACGGCAGAGCCAACACAGGCGCAGTAGACAATTTCTCCTTAAGAAGTTGAAAAGCATTCTCATACTGCTCAGTCCAAACAAAACGCTTGTCCTTCTGTGTCAATTGAGTCATCGGCTTTGCTATACTAGAGAATCCCTCAATGAAGCGACGATAATAGCCAGCCAGACCCAAGAAACTACGAATCTCGGAAACATTCCTGGGACGCTCCCAGTTCAGAACGACATCAACCTTGCTAGGATCTACAGAAATCCCCTCGGCTGAAATCACATATCCCAAGAATACGACACGATCCAACCAGAACTCGCACTTGGAGAATTTCGCATACAACTGCTGCTCTCTCAATCTCTGAAGAACCATTCCCAAGTGCTCTTTATGCTCCCTTGGAGTCTTCGAATAAACCAAGATGTCGTCGATAAAAACAATCACAAACTGGTCTATGAACTCTCTAAAAACTCGGTTCATCAGATCCAAAAAGACTGCAGGCGCGTTGGTCAAACCAAACGGCATCACCAAAAACTCAAAGTGTCAGTACCTCGTACGAAACGCAGTCTTCGCGACATCTTGATCTCTCACTCTCAACTGATGGTACCCGGAACGAAGATCAATCTTTGAATACACCGCAGAACCAACTGATCAAACAGATCATCGATTCTCGGCAACGGGTACTTGTTCTTGATAGTGGCTTTATTCAACTGGCGAAAATCAATGCACATCCGCATTGATCCATCCTTCTTCTTCACAAACAAGATGGGAGCTCCCCACGGCAACATAATAGGTCGGATAAAACCTTTCTCCAGCAATTCATCTAACTGCACCTTGAGTTCTCTCAACTCCGCAGGTGCCAGAAGATAAGGAGCACGCGAAATCAAAGCTGTGCCAGGCACCAGCTCTATGCTGAAGTCAATCTCCCGCCTCGGAGGGAAACCAGGAATCTCCTCCGGAAACAAATCGGGAAAGTGCCGCACTACGGGAACGTCACTGAGCTGAACACGGGAAGAAGAAGACGCATCCAAAGCGTAGATCATAAAGCCAGCATTCCCCGAAGACAACAAGCTAAACATCTCCATCGCGGAGACCAAAGGGATCTTCGATCTAGAATCCTGGCCGTAGAAGTCCCACTTCTCGCCAGACAAAGGCCTAAAGCGCAAAATCCCATCGGAATCAGTCCACTGAGGCCCTATAGTTGGACAGCAAATCCATCCCAACTATGCAATCAAAATCCCAAAGCATCAAACGGATCAAGTTCGTTAACAGGACATGCTCACCAAACCGCACCACACCATCCAACAAAACCTCCTGGGAGAACAGGCTCACACCACCAGGGGTAGAAACAGAAACGGCATCGCGCAAAGGGATGGTACACAGACCATGCTCAACAATAAACGAATCAGAAATAAACGAATGCGATGCATCCCTAGTAATGGCGTTAACCTGAGCATGCTGGGGTCCTGAGAAGAAAGGCTGAGACGATTGTCCGAACCACTACGGATCAGGCTGCTGAAACGGCCTAAACTGAGTCTCACCTAATCGGGGCTGCTGAAACTGAGGGGAACAGCCCCTAGACTGACCTCCTCGACCTTGAGGCTGGGCCGCGGTCTGCTGTGATCCAATTGACGGACACACTCTAGAAAAATACCCGTAATGACCACAAAGGTTACAGGAACCATGCCCACCTACACACTGCGTGGAAGGATGCTTTCCACTGCAAAAGCCGCAAAACTCAACCCGAGATCCACTGCTACTCGAGCTGCCTTAACCAGAAGAGCCAGAACCCGACTTCTTCTTGAACTGCTGACCTCGGGGTCGAAACCTCTGACGGCCAGACTGCTGCGCCACCTGTGGCTGCTGCTGCTGCTGCTGGTGCTGATAGGCTGACTGGGAGGACTGTGAAGACTGTGCTCCCTGAATAGCAGGACGTCCAACCGGCGCTGCCTGCTGCCTACGAGCACGACAACTACACAAACCTTCCTCAATGTCGATGGCACTATCCACAGCCTCAGCGTAAGTCTTGGGCTTACTAGTCAAAACCATCTGATACAACTCTTCATTCAAGCCCTCAAGAAATCGAGTCCGCTTGGCCCTCTCCCGGCCAGAAACATGGGGAACGTATGCCAACAGAGAAGAAAACTTCCTAGAATACTCCCTAACAGTCAGGGAACCCTGCTCCAGATGATTGAACTCCCGCTCCCGGGTGTTCACATAAGACTCGGGTACATACTCCTGTCGGAAGGTCTCGCAAAACTATCCCAAGAGATCCCAACACCGGTCTCTAACAAGGTACTCGAAGCGCCTCGCCACCAGCGCTCCGCCGCCTTCCTGAGAAAGAGGGTCGCTAAACTCAGCCAAAGATCATCATCATACTGCAACCGATCAAAAAGACCAATGATGTTACGGAGCCACGAGTCCGCATCCGCACTGGACTCATCACCATTAAAGACTGGAGGGTTCATCCGCTGAAACCGTGCTATCACCACGTCCATCCGCTCCATCGGGGGAGGCAAGTCACAAACTTCCTCCTCCTCATCACTAACACGAGTATGACTGCGAGCACTACACCTATCCTCATTCTGTCCTGCTAATTCCTCAAACTGCCCCCTACTCTACCACGACATCTAGGCGGCATCTACGAAAACACTCAACAAAATCAAGCAAAAATGAACAGATACTGCATAGATATCATATAACACAGAAATATGCAGCACGTAGTCACAGAACCAAGAACATGCAACACACCACACTGTGCCTAGATTCGAGTGTGATCAAAGAAATCTAGCTTATCCCAGCTTAAGCTCTGATACAAAAAATGTCAGGCCTCGTGCTCTAAACAGAGTAAAAACACAAAAACACATGCGGAAGCTAGCAAAAAGCGGGTAAAATTTTCGCGTTTAGGCCTGACGGTTTAAAACATATAATTTAAAATACCACGATACTCACAATAGATCCCAGTTTATAAAAACCACAACAATAACAGCATAGCATAAAACAAGTATCAGACTCCAACAATAAAATACACCAACGAAGCACAGGGCATCCCCCTGGCTAAGAATACTGATACATATAAATATGCTATACGCCACTGGGATACTCTAACCACCTCCTGGGGCACCACCAGCTGGGCTAAAACCACGACCAGCTGTAAAACCTGGGTTTCCTGAAAACAACACAAGAAGGAAAACAACCAAGCCCCAGAGGGACATGGGGTCAAACCCCAGTACGGAGAGAAACTATAAACAGCAGTAAACAGCATAAATAAAATGCAGATGCTATGCATGAGAGAGGAAACAACAGCTCAACGGGATCTGCAATAGAATATGTGGCCACGGTGAGTGTAGGACATGTGGGTGCTACCCACTCACCCCTACTATCCCACCCTTACCAGACACATCAACAACTCAACCTGCCGTTGCCTCGCCCATGAACTGTGGTAGTTAACCACTCGGAGCATGGTGGCTAACAAATCCCAGCAGGGAGATGAGAGTGCGGTATTGACGCTCGCCCTCGCATCATGGTAAGTAAACAGAACAATAACAACGAAGCAATGGCTGAAAAAGCTGAACGGATATGCAAATGCGTGTATTCAACATGCTGGAATAACAAGCATATTAACATATGCGAAACAATAATAACATCAGCAAGTATACACCACATAACTTATGGCCAGTCTCACAAACAGCAGCCTCAACAGGCAACAAATCACCACAGCCAGCAAATAGCCATTTCACAATTTATTCAAGCCATAACCTCGCTGTAAATACAAGCTCAATCCGTACCTTAATTCCTCGCACAATTACCACAACAATGAGCCTGAGAGATCTAAGTCCAACACCTGCTAACACATGCACAAGCAGGTTCAGGGAAAATACCAACAAAACTCACGACCAAACACTGGCTGGGAGCAACAACTCAACCAGCAACTACACAACCCATACAACTATAAAAGGAGCTTAAAACAAGGCCTAGAACAAGATTCCAACAACTGAATTCAAAAGCTACCTGCTTACACAACACTCGGCCGAGAGACAGTAGCTTCGAGCTTTTGTTCTAGCCAACGATAGCCTCGAAAATGGGTAAGAGATGGAAGAGCTTCTCAATAGGAGTCCAACGCTACCTCAAACGTCCAAAACGACGGTCGGGATCGACGGGAATTCATCGGAGAAGCTGGCGGTGAACAGTGTTCTAGGGTTCGAGAACAGAGAACGAATGTCGGGAAAATATTCTAAGTATGGGATCTGATGTCTCAATCGAAGACCATGTCTTCCTATATATATAATCCCGTAGCTGCTAAAATTTGATTAAAATTCCACCGACATAACCAGCAGGCACCCACAAACCACCGACTGGTCGAACCGCGCAAAACATAATCCCAAACACACAAAACGACGTCGTAGGAAACTACACACGACTGGTTCTCAAATATCAAAAGCTGGTCGCTTCCAGCGACCGGTTCGAAATACAAAAGCTGGTACCAGCCGCAACAAATAAAACGCAGCGTTGCAACTAATTAAAACGGCGTCGCACAGCTGACGTCATCAAATCCGGTCGCTAACTCTTTCTCGCAATACCAGTTTCAAGCTACAGTAGAGTTGACCAGCGTTGACATCTACTCCCAGCTGGACAACCAGCAGGCACACACGAACCGATCCCACCAGCTGGTACCAGGCGCAACATCCAAACGACGTCGCGGCAACTTATCAAAACGCTATTGTTTGCCATTGAATACAAACACACCAAACCGCAACGGCTGGATACAAAACACGCTACCAGACTTCATAGAAACGACGGCGTAGCGAAAACTCGCGCTTACCAATTAAACCGTTGCGGCTGGATTTGCCACCGACCAGCTGATACAACAAAACAAGCTCAAACCTCCAAAAACTCAAAAACACGAAAACTTCCAGAATTGTTCCAAATGCTATTTCAGACACGAAAATGCAAACCAAATTTACAAACAGAGATCCAAACCACCAGAAATCTCTAAAAACCGATTAATTCCAACCAAATGATCTCTTATACAATTTCAGGTCTCACAGTTCCGACAGGAGTATACCCCAGAGTCCTACTACAAAGTCGTGAACGAGAGTTTGACAACTTGAAGCAAGGGAATATGAAGGTGTCCGAGTATGCCAGACAGTTCTCTTCGCTTTTGATGTATTTTCGCTATGTAGCTAACCAGGAGAGGACTAAGAGGAACACGTTTCTGAAGGGTTTGAGGCCTAATTTATTCCGGATGGTGTTGTCTGGTTCACCTGCGACTTATGCTGAGGCCGTGGATAGGACTGTAGATATTGAGGAGAGTTTGTTGGAGGCACAGGCTCCGGTTCAGCAGTTGGTGGGGCGCTCTTTTCAACCGGTACAAGATGTGTCGCAATCGTTTCAGTCTCCTCCAGGGTTGCAGCAATCGAATCGTCAGAGGTTCAAGCCTCGAGGCAAACAGTGTAAGAAGAAGGCGAATTCGAGTTCCTCTGGTTCTGTGAGTTCTGGTGGCAGTAGTTTCGGCGATATGTTTTGTGAACAGTGCGGAGGGAAGCATGAGACTTCGTAGTGTCGTGGAGTTCGAGGTCTTTTTCATCTTTGTGGAAAATCGGGACATTTTGATAGAGCGTGTCCTTTGATGGGAGGGCAGTCTTTGGGTCAGTCGCAGCCAGGTTCCGCTGGTGGTTCTTCGCAACGACATTCTGAAAGTGGAGAAAGCGTTGAGTTTTTTACATCTTCTGTAGAATCCTCATCCGGGTCAGAAAATAAGTCTGTAAGGAAGCTTTAGTTATACCTACGGGAGTGATTCAAGGTACATGCTTTGTCAGGCCCCGTGCTAATCACTCAAAGATAATAGCACAATTAAGCACATAATCACGGAAGCGTAAAATCGGGCTTAAAAATTTTCGAAATATAATTGGGCCTGAACTTAAAACATCATTCAAAATATTCATAATCAAAATAAGAGTTAACTCAAACTTCAACAATCAGGTAACAACAATATTCAATTCAAAATGCAGATCCCCAAATACAATAAAACACAGGACATCCCCCAGTTCAATACATATCATAAGTATATTGGGACTCAAGAAAACGGGAATCGAGCAGCTGAACCTCCACTCTGTCCAGCTTGGTTACCTGAAGATCCTGCAAATGGGTAACACAGACCCAAACAAATCAGGAAAACAAATACGAGGTCAAGCCTCAGTACGAAGAGCTATCAAAACAGCTAATCATGGAACAGAACATGATCGATGCTATGAAATGCATGAGGGCTATCAAGGATCGGATAGCTAGACCAGTGTATCAACTTGCAATCATCTCAATCAGCCTCTATACCCACACGATGTATCAACCGGGGAAATCATCGGTCCGTGATCTTCGGAGCCCGTCAGCTCATCACAGCTCGGTGGTAGACACTCAAATCCGGTAGTCACCACTCCGATGATAGCGTTGGAATTTTCAGGCACAACTCATCAGTCGGCCAGTCACAA
>KV007866.1:13682-30457 GCA_001598015.1 Dorcoceras hygrometricum
TTAAGTTTTATGAATTACCCTCCCACTATTTTAACGATTTCACCACCCTCTAATGAAATCAAGAAAACAGGTTTCTTTAGTGGGTACACGGAGCCCAATCAAGCGATCATGGACCCGAATAATATCAGCCATCCATGACCCCCAAAAGGTAGTTTCCGATTGCAACCGGTGCAACCTCCATGTATTCACCTCACGTCCAGTAAGGGCCAAATAATATGACGCCGTTTACTATCACGTGTCAAGATGACCCATCGTCGAGTCGTGAAGGACGGTCCCCTTAACGTCCCCAATAATATGAGCCAACGTTAAAGGGAGTTCCCACCGACTCACAACAGTTGTCAATGGCGTGGACAGCTTTCCGGCATACATGACCCCCTCAATAATATGAGTCGGGCCATGTATACGGGTAGCATCGACGTACACCCATTGTTGATGGAAGGTAGCAAATTTAAACAGATTTAAATACCCTTTAGTTTATCGAATAAACATTTTATCTTGATATAAGTTTTAAATCATATTTAAAACGAGGGATTTTATTTTTTTTGAAAAACTTTGGTCTCATGCATTTATTTTAAATCAAATTTAAAACATGCAACATGCGGATTCAATTAAACTATATATCAACATATATAAATATTGGGATGATCGATCGCGAGAGCTATGCGATCCGTGGTTGCCAGCCACGGACCTGGGTCCAATCCTAGGGGTAATGTAATATGCAATGCAATCCTATTACAAAGCTTCCGGTTTTACAGATCTTCGGTCTTCAATATTCTTGATCGTCATTGTCCACCGTCTTCGGATTCCCTCCCACTAAATCTAGTAATTTTACATTTAAATTTACCATGACATAAAAGGGATACATTTATCAAGGGGTGGGAACGGGCCACAAACAGGCCCACTTTAATGAATCACAATATTTACAAACCGAATCACAAAAACCTATCGCATACACCTAACAAATTGGGCACGGCTCTTGATCATCCCAATCATGCAGATAATCCAATTAACATGCATAAATTAAATAATCTAATTATTTATCGCAAAATCATATTTTAATCATAAAATCGCATTTTATAATAAATCGTATTTTGTCGATAAATCAAATTTACTAGAAAGCTGATGGATTTTATCACGAATGGATTATCCTCGACGCAGTGATCGAAACAAGTCCGATCACGCAAAGATGGGCGACGGCGACTGCGGCCGGAGGCCGGCGGCTGCGGCCGGTCGGCGTCGGCGTGAGGTGTGTGTGGGAGAGGAGGCGGCTATGTGAGCTAGGTTTAGGTTATGATGCAAGTGTGATCAAAATCCCTAATCATCTTAATTAAATTAAGTTGGTAGATGGGTTTGAACCGGCCCATTGGACTTGGGTCATACCCAGGTCCAAATGAACATTAAGTTCATTTAAATCACTGCGGTTTCATCATAACTCCGATCGTCGATCTGATCGGACCGATCGGCTCAGTTTCCAAAATTGAGTATTATGATGTGAGAAACAATTTTTCAGATACCTAGTCCATAATGACCGTTTTGCCCCTCAACAGCGGGAAATCACGATTTGACCCCTGTTGACTTTTAGGAAGTCGCACTCCCTAAAATCCTCTTCCTATGCTCAACACATTGAGCTCAGTTTCCGTGCGGGAATCACGAATCCAGTACTTGTGTGACCCTCAATGGTTCAGGGATACAGCTAGCCGTGGGCCCACAACCATTGCGGCTCCGAAATCATAATTTCGGATTTGCCCAACGGATCATGGTAAAGCGCCTAGAAACATCGCGCCATGATCCCCTAGGTATCACTGATAGTGCCTGCAAGAACCAGTTGGTCGTGGTTAGCGTACAGTACTGTCCTGTCAACACATATATCCCGATCAGATCAACGACCATTGGTAAATCGAGAGTCGCTAGAAATCCGATAACTATGCATACATCTTGGAGATCGAATAGTGACATCGCGAGTGTTACTAGGTAAACCCATTTACCTAAAACACTTATAGTACTCTAGCCAAAGATTTATACACTATTATCCCCTCAGATAGCATAGGATATCCACGCGTGTAAGCGAGCTGTGAATCCTCGACAACGAAGCATCGACTCCTACACGCATCGGGGTCTCACCCAACCCCGCCGCCTAATGACCCCAAGTGAGTCGGCAAACGAGTCAAAGTGTGACGCCTATCATGTAGAGTCTCAATGACGTTTTGAGTCGTGAGGACTAATCAGTACAACCAAGACCTCGGACTTATCCACTCGACAAATGATAACCACTTGGAAAGTCCGAACGAGGGTAGTTCGATAGATCACCAGGTCACTATCTATCTGCATGCTTAGAACATCACAATGTTCCCTACCAATGAAACATGGTACTTCGCATCGCAGATACTAGTCTCAATCTCGGGCGGCCTTATCCTCATTTTGACGGCCCAATCGACTAGGAACTAATTCAGAATACACAGTGACTATTAGATGTGTTTCATGATAGCCGTCATACCCACTATCACATCTAACATACACTATGGTGCATTCTAGGTCTTTATCCAACACAATTGTTAACATTATATAAACAAAATGAAGATAAAGAATGCCATAAACAAATGCGAATATCATATATAAAGACTGTCATGTTTAGGTTGTAATTAGTGTAGTCATTAAGCCCTAGACAAAACCCATAAATAAAAGTCATTCATGGGCTCGAACCGGCCCAATGGACTTGGGTCCAACCCAGGTCCATGTTAACGTTCAGTTCGTTTAATTCACTGCGGTTTCATCATAACTCCGATCGACGATCAGATCGGACCGACCGACTCAGTTTCAAAAACTGAACATTATGATGTGAAAAACAATTTTTCAGATACCTAGTCCCAAATGACAGTTTTGCCCCTCAACATTGGGAAATCGTAATTTCACCCCTGTTGAGTTTTAGGAAGTCGCACTCCCTAAAATCCTCTTCTTGTGCCCAACATATTGAGCTCAGTTTCCGTGCGAGAATCACGAATCCAGTACTTGTGTGACCCTCAATGGTTCAGGGATACAGCTAGCCGTGGGCCCACAACCATTGCGGCTCCGAAATCACAATTTCGGATTTGCCCAACGGATCATGGTAAAGCGCCTAGCAACATCGTGCCATGATCCCCTAGGTATCACTGATAGTGCCTGCAAGAACCAGTTGGTCGTGGTTAGCGTACAGTACGGTCCTTTCAACACATATATCCCGATCAGATCAACGACCATTGGTAAATCGAGAGTCGCTAGAGATCCGATAACTATGCGTACATCTTGGAGATCGAATAGTGACATCGCGAGTGTTACTAGGTAAACCCATTTACCTAAAACACTTCTAGTACTCTGGCCAGAGATTTATACACTATTATCCCCTCAGATAGCATAGGATATCCACGCGTGTAAGCGAGCGGTGAATCCTCGACAACGAAGCATCGACTCCTACACGCATCGGGGTCTCACCCAAGCCCGCCGCCTAATGACCCCAAGTGAGTCGGCAAACGAGTCAAAGTGAGACGCCTATCATGTAGAGTCTCAATGACGTTTCGAGTCGTGAGGACTAATCAGTACAACCAAGACCTCCGACTTATCCACTCGACAAATGATAACCACTTGGAAAGTCCGAACGAGGGTAGTTCGATAGATCACCAGGTCACTATCTATCTGCATGCTCAGAACATCACAATGTTCCCTACCAATGAAACATGGTACTTCGCATCGCAGATACTAGTCTCAAGCTCGGGCGGCCTTATCCTCATTTTGACGGCCCAATCGACTAGGAACTAATTCAGAATACACAGTGACTATTAGATGTGTTTCATGATAGCCGTCATACCCACTATCACATCTAACATACACTATGGTGCATTCTAGGTCTTTATCCAACACAATTGTTAACTTTATGTAAACATAATGAAGATAAAGAATGCCATAAACAAATGCGAATATCATATATAAAGACTGTCATATACAAGAGTCTATAAATCCACACGCCACAAGTTGGCTAGTTGGGCATCTACTCTAACACTGTATAGATTAGTGAGTGAATCACAAACACCAAATCATTGTAGTCTTTGGACAGAGACGTTAAACAAGTCTAGTTATCTTTCCCAGTGAGACGTTAAAGAATTGTTTTTAGCCTCTGGGCTAAAATTTTGGATTTCGAACTTAGCAGCAGCTCAGAACTTATAAACTGTGCGGAAGTCAAACAAACAATTACAAATTGATTGCGCTCGGGTTGCATAGACTTCAAATATCTTATATAAGTTCTGTACAAACTGAAAAGGAAAATTCAGATCACGACTGGAAAGAAAAGAACTCAAGGCTTTTAAGGTACACGGAAACTAGATTAAACCTTACAAAATAATTCGTTCAGTTTACAGAGAACTGTATATTACATAACTGATACAAATTCGGTATGAATTGAATTACCTAAAACTGAAACTGAACAAAAACTATGAAATCTGGCTAGCGCGAAAACACAGGTTCCACGATAAACACCCCCGATCTGATCCAAATCGCACCAACCAGCAACCTCTAAACCTGATCACCTACACTTAGGAAAACTAGTGAGCCTAGAGGTCCATCAAGCAAATATCAAAATAACTAAGGCATACAGTACATGCATAACAATAAATTTTACTGTAAACTGAAAGCTCGTAAGCTGATAGAGCTCGAAAACTGAACAACTCGTAAGTTGAATACTGAATACTGTAAACTGGTAAAATGATAAATTGTGAAAGGCATAACTTGCACATGCTTGAAACATACTTAAAACACTTCTTGGTCTTTAAAAGGAAGTAACATAAACTTTTCTTTAAAGTTGTGGTTGTGAACAACCCTGTGTTATGTTCTTATCTTCTATTGAATTATGGCTTAGAAGCTATACGTAGGTCAAGGTCGCTTGATCAAGCTATCATCTGAAATCAGGAATTGTCTTCCAATGTGAAGGGGCACACTAGTCGTCAGCTAGCGTCCTCACCATTCCTATGCTGACCTTCTATTATCTTTGCAATAAATCACTTTAAACATAGAATTTTTTACTTCCTTTAAATCATTCTGTAAAACTTCTTTCACTGCTATTATTGATCTGTAACAAATCGCTTTCAAATATGGTTTGCTGTTTCAAAACTCTTCTATTGTTTGAAAGCTATTGGGAGTTCATCAAAGTTCCATTGAAGAAGAAAACAAGAATCAGCTCGAGCTATTGAAACGAATAGTGAACACCAGAGCTCTAAACTGATGGACTATCTTTTGAAATTGGGTATAACTACGAACAAATTGGAGTTATACCTTCGAATCAAAGCTAAAGGAAAGAATAATTAAACTTAGAATTTCTGTATCAGTCTAGAATGGACCTAAACTGGATCTGCTCAGAGTAAAGCAGCACGCGAACGTACTGGTTCAGAATAGAATATCAGATCTAGGATGTTTGTCAAATACAGTCAATTCAGACCGGACAATCAGATTGTGAGCATACTGGACAATGAAATCAAATAGCAAGCGGACTGGACAATGAAATCAGATCGCAAGCGTATTGGTCAATAAAATCAGATCGCAAACGGGCTGGTCAATGAAATCAGATCGTGACTAAAAAATCAGCTCGGGAAAAATAAGTAGATATCGAACTTATCTCAAAATGACTAACCGCTTAAAAGTTTTCCTTAGTTGAAGCAATCGAAAATATCTAAGGAAACATTCCAGAAACAAAAACACGTAAGATGCTTGTATGATACTGAAACAAAAATATGTAAGCTGCTTGTAAGCTACTTACAGAACATCCCAGAATTTCCAAGAAGAAATTGGATCAAACATCGTAAAACATTTTCTAACAAAACTTTTCTGAATCAAACTTTTAGCAAACCAATACTTTCTCAAGAAATCATCGTTAACTCAACTCTGTGTTTGAAAAACTTCAAACATTTCTCAAAATTTTGAAACTCATACAAGCATGCAAGAAGGAAATCAATATATGTTTTCGAAGTGCACCAAGAAACAGATTTTACTTGCCTCAACCGATGAACACAGCTAACGGAAATATTCCGTCATTGAACCACTTACAAACACGATCAAAATCACTTTGAAAGAGTTTTGAAGCTCTTATCGGCAGAGAGCTTTTTCCCAAAGTACAACACCGCTTTAAAATGGAAATTTTTGGAAGAAGTTTGATAATGAGGGTGAAGGTACTTGGCACGTGTATTTATAGGCAATTTAAAAGTATGCCTCATTTTGTCTTTAAAAATTTTGGCACCGACTGATTTAAAATACCTTGGACCGTGCTTGATAGGATTCGAACCAGCTAACTCCTACGAACGGGTTGTTGTCTAATCTGAAAATTCAGCTTGGACGAAACTGAATCGCTGAACTGAAGCTGAAGAAGGGTACTGAAAATAGCAATTAAACCATTCAAAAATTTAGATCTATCATTGTGGATTTATGGATTTCCTTGGCGTTACAGTTTGACTTGAAGATCGAGGAAAAACATCAGCCCACACATCATGCTCATCTCAAATTTATCCTCATTAGTTTAGAAAACTTTTTGAATAACTTAGGGGCGAGCCAAAAATAATTTCATTGCATAAATTTGAACAAGTAAAACATGATATATTTTTTAACAAATTTGAACAAGGTTTAGTCCACTTTCCCGATTATAAAATCATGATCAATTAAAAATTTGGACAAAGTATCATACCGAGCTTTTGGTGCTTGTTTCAGACCATGCAGAGCCTTATCCAACTTATAATCATATTTTGGATTAGTATGACTTAAGAAAATAGGATTTTGTGCAACATACACTTTCTCGAACAGAATACCATTCATATTCTTTATACATCCATTTGAAAGATTTTAAAATCTTGCTATGTAGAATATGAAATAAATATTCTAATTTGTTCTAATATGGCTACAGTGTTAGAGTAGGTGCACAGCTAGCCAACTGTTGATAGTGGGCTTTGTTGAATTTATTGTAAAATTATCTTTATTCATTTATATAATTTACAATTTTCATGACATTCTTTATCTTTTCTTTTATTGCACAAACTTTTTGGATAAAGTCCTTGAATGCACTATAGTGTATCTTAGATGTGATAGTGAATTTGATGGCTATAAAAAACACAGGTACTAGTCGCTGTGTATTCTAAACTAGTTCCTAGTCGATATGGTCGTCGAAAACATGGATAAGGACTCCCCAAGTTTGAGACTAGCATCTACGATACAAAGTATCACGTTTCATTTGCAGAGAACATGGAGATATTCTGAGCATGCATGATTGATAGTGACATGGTGATCTATCGAAGTATCCTCATTCGTACTTTCCAAGTGGTTACAATTTTTTGAGTGGATTAAGTTTAAGGTCTTGGTTGTATATAATTAATACTTATGCCTCGAAACATCATTGAGACTCTACATGATAGACGCCTCACTTTGACTCGTGTACCGACTCCGTGAGGGTCATCAGATGGCGAGATTGGGTGAGGTCTCGATGCATGTAGGAGTTGATGCTTTGTTGTCGAGCATTCACAGCTTGCTCTAGTGCGTGAATATCCTATGCTATCTGAGGAGATAATAGTGTAACAAATCTCTAGACAGAGCACTAGATATGCTTTAGGTAAATGGTTTACCAATTAGCACATATGATGTCGCTATTTGATCTCCAAGATGTATTGTAGGGATATCAAATCTATAGAGACTCTCGGTTTTCCAATGGTAATTGATTTGATCAATATATTTGAGTTGAAGGGACCGTATTGTAAGCTAACCATGACCGACTGGTTCTTGCAGGCACTATCAATGATACCTAGGAATCATGGGGCGATGTTTCCTAGTCATAAGGAGTAGTGAGATAACAGATCATGTATCCTTGAACAATTGAGTGTCACACAAGTATTGGTTTCCTAATTTTTGTATGGATATTCATAAATTCTTGAATGCGATGTAAGGGAGATTGAAAGTGCGACTTCCAAACTCGGTAGTGGGATCAAACCTCCCATATTTAGAATCATTGTTCCGGGAATTTGATTGCACGTCATAATACACAGTTTGTACGAATGCATCTGTGATATCTGATCATTGATCATGATTATTATGAAACCACAATGATGGACTCGAAACTAATGTGCAATAGATTGGGCTTTTGTTAGGATCGAAATAACGGGGGTGTGCGTGAGCTCTACCACAACTCACGTAGGTTCTCACATAGCCTAAACATCAACCCCGTACGTTACGTGCATTTTTAAAAAAAATTGTAGTTGAAAATCAGCACGCAACTGTGAAACCAGATTGGCGTGAAGATGGACCAGCAGCTTCTACGAGCTGGTCCGGATTACCAGCAGCTCTGCGAGCTGGTTTAACACAGACAACCTGGTTCATTAAATCTTGAGCTGCAATAGCTCAGTGTTATTGAATTAGTGCACCGAGATACAGATTGAGTTATGAGTTAAAAACATGCCGAAACAACTCAAACTGAATCTCCTACGTCTCCTCTTCTTTCGCAATAAACAGTTTTAAGCTTAGTTAAACAAACATGCAATGCGTGAATGTAAATCCAGAAGCTGTAAAGGAATACGCTGTAATTTGTTTATGAAAGTTCGGAGCTGAATCTCCTACGTCTCCCCTTATTTCGCAATATGGAATGATCCACTAGAAGGCTTTGATTACAGCGACCCTCGCTGCAACCCACTCCTACGACCAGCAGCCACAAGAACTCCTAGCAACCACCGCACACTAAGCTCGCAAGCTTTGTGTCTAACTTCACTTCTTTACTGTCTTAGTGAGAAAGGCTACAGACACTTATTTAACGTCTCAGTACGAAAGACAACTAGACTTGTTTTACGTCTCTTTCCAAAGACTACAAGGAAGTTGTTTTTGTTTTTGATTCACTCAGCTAATCTAATCATCTTTCTCAAATATGTGAGTGAATCGTATGTGAGATTTACAGTGTATGCTTAATCTCTCAATATTAAAATCTCACACACTGGGAAGTGCTCCTGTCAGGCCCGATGCACAATACAGAGATTAACCATGCATAAAACAACTACGAAAGCATTTAAAAGTGGTTAAAATTTTTCGCTTTGGCCTGACTTAGAAAATATAATTTAAAATACATCGATACTCAAAATATTGGTTTTACAACAACCGAAAACCAACAACCGCAGATACAATAACAAATACGAACATCGAGTGACTCCCAGACATAAATCTCATTAGCAATAGAACATCACATCCTCAAGGCATTCCCCGGCGATGACTCTACTGCCTAATATTATATTTTCAATATATATAACTGGGACACTCTATCCATCTCCCGGGCACCACCATCTGGGCCATCTCCTCGACCAGCTGAGGAACCTGGAAAACCTGAACAACACACAGGCAAACAAAACAATCCAGGCCCATAGGGACAGGGGTCAAACCCCAATACGGAGAGCAATACAAACCGCAGATAGATAGTAACAGACATAAATGCACGTGCCATGCATGAGATAACCGTATGCAAGATCGAAGAGCTACAACCGAACAGGGAGTCAAGGAGCTCAAGAACCAGCTCAACAGCTGTCAACAGATCGAACAAAGGATAGTAGTAGTGGCCACAATGTGCGTGAGAGAATGTAGCTATCCACTCGTCTCAACACACGGTACCAGAGCATAAACAGATCACTCAACTTGATGTTGCCAACACTCATGAGAGCGTGGTAGCTATCCACTCGTCTCATAGCGGCTAACAACTGAACCAGCAGGGAGATGAGGAGCACGGTATTGCCGCTCGTCCTCAATAATAGCTCCTGGTACAAACGGGTTAGCGCAACAACAACAAAGGCTAACAAACATGAGCTCAAACGTGGAAAATGCATGAATGCCGATGCAACAGCTTACAATAATCAGCACAGAGACTAGCAGTAAGCAACAACAATACAACAGCACGCAATACACGCAATACCAGCAAGCATACACCTATATCCATGCCAAATCCCAAAGCTGTAAACAAGCTCAAATCTGTACCTTAGCTTTCTGAGCTACAATTACCACAATAAAAGTCCCGAGAAACTCAAATCTGCCACCTGAACAGAAGAACAAATCTGCTCGAAATGCTAACAGACTACACAAGGTAGCTCCTTTCGTGATCCTCTACGAGCTAACCCAAGTCTTCGAAAGAGGTATAAAGAAGAAGCGCCTTAGCAAGAGGAATCCAACGCTACCACTCTTGCTTCAATCGGAGTTGTCTACCGTCGCCAATCGAAGGAAAAAGATTACGGTGAACATTAACTAGGGTATCGCGACAGAGTAAGCTTACGAGAAGAAATATCTTCTATGTGTCGGGAAAGATAATGGCGAGACCACAGTCAAAATCCTCTATATATATACAACTTAAGTCTCCCAAATCTGATGAACAGTGGCCATCTACAGCTCAGGGTATCCAAGCTGGTACACGTCATACAGTTCGCGCTACCAGAACAGATCACACGCACGCAACAGCTCACAGCTACAGAACAGATCACATGTACGCAACAGCTTACGCCTTGGCTAGCTCACGCGTACCATCCAGCTAGCATCTAAGCTGACGTCGCACCACACCTCAGCTCGGGACAACCAGATCACGCGCAAGAAGACCAGCTCGCACACTATCAGTTCTTGCCTAGGCTGATACCCATGAATTATACCGGTTTATACTAAACCCTCGAACCAGGCCGATCTACACTAAACCCTCGAACCGGACGGGTCCGCACAGTACTATCAGATTGCGCCCCTCTAAGCTGGTTTCTCCAAACGAAGTCGCTTTGGCACCCGCTTCGAATATCCACCTTAGCGTACCCAGAATATCTTGCGACAACAATATATACGCAATCCAACCAACCAGTTCGGACCTTTCTACGAAAACTAAGCCAGAAATTATTCACGCACTGACCAGTTTGCTCTCCTTCGAATCATCTAGCTCTAATATGCTCCAGACCAGCTTACGCTTACTAAGCATGCCATCTCAGAGCTGGCCCATCTCGGATCATCTCACGCCTGATCCGGTCTATGCTAAACCCGATTTACTAAATTAATTGCTCCACTAATCTTTCGGGTCTCTCATTCCTCCCCCACTAAAAACAAGATTTCGTCCTCGAAATCAAACACTAAACTCCATAACTAAACAAAACCTCAACAAAATATCCAACACTGGAAAATCACGTTACGCACAACCAAACAGCAACACTCCAACACACAACGAGAGCTGCTAACCAAGAATTCATGATAAATGGGCAAAACAACAACAAGAAAACTAGCTACTGGAGTTAATGCAAAATCTACTCAAACAGATGTGGCCATTCACGTTGCATTTTCTCCTCTAACTCCCACGTAGCTTCTTCTCTACCATGCTTGCTCCACTGGACCATCATCAAAGGAATGGTCTTGTTCCTAAGCTGTTTCTCCTTCGTGTCCAAAATATGCAAGGGATATTCAATCTAGCTCAAAGTTCGATCCAGCTCCACCTCGTCAGTTCGCAACACATGAGAAGGATTTGGCTCATACTTCCTCAACATAGACACATGAAACACATCATGTAATGAGGAATCGATAAGCCAAAGGACCGATCCTATCCACAATCTCATAAGGTCCAACGTAACGAGGAGCTAACTTTCCCTTGAGAACAAATCTCATTACACTTCTAAAAGGAGAAAATTTCAATAAAACTCTATCACCAACCTGAAATTCTAGATGCCTACACCTACGGTTCGCATAATTGGCTTGGTGATCTTGTGCAGATTTCATACGTTGTAATCATATCTACTTGATCTCTAATCTGGTGCACAAATTCTGGAGAAGATAGCTGCTTCTCCCCCACTTCTTCCCAACAGATCGAAGATCTACACTTCCTTCCATACAATGCTTCGAATGGTGACATTCCAATTGTTACATGGTAGCTTTTATTGTAAGAAAACTCAACCAGCGACAACGAATCTTGCCAGCTACCACTGAAATCCATCACAAAAGCTCTCAAAATATCCTCCAAAGTCTGGATAGTTCTCTCAGATTGGCCATCGGTTTGGGGATGATAAGCTGTACGCATAGCCAATCTGGTGCCCAAAGCTGCTTGAAAACTCTTCCAAAATCTGAAAGTAAACCTTGGATCCCGATCTAAAACAATGTACACAGGCACACCATGCAAACGCACCACGAAATCTATGTACAATTTTGCCATTTTCCTCAAAGAATTCGTCATATTGTAGGGAATGAAGTGAGCTGACTTCGAAAGTCTGTCTATAACAACCCAAATAGCATCACAACCTCGGCTGGAACGAGGCAAATGGGTCACAAAATCCATAGCTATGTGCTCCCAATTCCATTGGGGCACCTCTAAACTCTGTAATAAACCACCAGGTCTCGTCCTTTCTACCTTAACTTGCTGATAGTTCAGACAACGCGCACAAAATCAGCAACATCACTCTTGAAACCTGCCCACCAGTAGTGAGGCTTCAAGGCATGGTACATCTTTCTTGCACCAGGATGGACACTATGTCTAATACAGTGAGATTCTCTCGATATCTCCTCCTTCAAATAGATCAGATTTGGCACAACCAACCTGCCACGAAATCTCAAACAACCATCAGACGTGACAGAATAATCCTCTAACTGTCCAGCTCGAGTCTTCAAATTCAGCTCATGAATATATGGATCTGTCTTCTGAGCTGCTCTAATATTCGCAACAATCTGTGGCTCCACTTGAAAATAGGATACCATAACATAATCATTCAGGGTAGAAAAACCAACCAGTAGTGCTTAGATGCTCATGAACTTTCGAAATCTGCAACGAAGCAAGCATAGACACTTGAGCTTTTCTGTCTCAATGCATCAGCAACTACTTGTATACACCACAAAATGCTCGCCATACAAATAGTGGCGCCAAATCTTCAAGGAAAAGACCACGACTGCCAACTCCAAATCATGAACAGGGTATCGAGTCTCATGCGGTTTCAACTGACAAGAATCATACGCAATGACTCGACCATTCTGCATCAACACACAACCCAATCCATTAAGTGAAGCATCCGAACAAACCACATAACCACCGGAACCTGAAGGCAAAGCCAACACAGGTGCTGAAGTTAGCTTCTCTTGAGCAATTGGAAACTGTTCTCGCATTTCTACGTCCAAACGAATCTCTTGTATTTCTGGGTCAACTGCGTCATGGGATTAGCTATACTAGAGAATCCCTCGATAAAGCGGCGATAATAGCTAGCCAATCCCAAAAAGCTGTGAATCTCTGAAATATTCTTGGGACGTTCCCAGTTCACTACGGCCTCTACCTTACTAAGATCCACAGACAATCCATCATCCGAGATGACATGACCCAGAAACACTACTCTATCCAACCAAAACTCTCACTTAGAGAACTTAGCATACAACTGCGAGTCTCGAAGGGTTTGGAGAACCAATCTCAAATGCTCTTTGTGCTGCATCGGAGTCTTCGAATACACCAAAATATCATTGATGAACACAATCACAAACTGATCGATGAATTCTCGAAAGACTTGATTCATCAAATCCATGAAAACTGCAGGGGCATTAGTCAAACCAAAAGGCATAACCAAGAACTCATAATGCCCATACCTCATTCGAAACACAGTTTTCGCAACGTCTTCCTCTCGAATACGCAACTGATGGTACCCCAAACGTAGATCGATCTTAGAATACACCGCTGAACCTTGAAGCTGATCAAACAAATCGTCGATCCTCGGTGGAGGGTACTTATTCTTCACAGTAGCCTTATTCAGTTGCCGGAAGCGATGCACATCCTCATCGAACCATCCTTCTTCTTCACAAACAAGATAGGGGCTCCCCACGGTGACATGTTCGGTCGAATAAAGCCCTTCTCCAACAAGTCGCTAAAGCTGTACCTTCAGTTCCCTCAACTTGGCTGGTGCTAAACGATACGAGATTCGCGAGATAGGAGCTGTACCAGGTACCAACTCAATGCTGAATTCGATCTCCCTCCTAGGAGGAAAACCAGGAATCTCCTCGGGGAACACATCAGGGAAATCACGAGCGACTAGGATGTCACCAAGCCTACACGCGACGAAAAGGATGCGTCCAAAGCATAGATCATGAATCCAGAATTCTCCAACGACATGAGGCTAAACATCTCCATAGCAGAGATTAAAGGAATCTTTGATTGGGAATCTTGGCCATAGAAGTTCCACTTCTCGCCAGACTGGGGCCGAAAATGCACAACGCCATGAAAATAGTCCACGGTGGCCTTAAAACTCGACAACACGTGTCAGGCCCTGTGCTCAATCAGAGATAAAACACGTAGGAAACAATAGCGGAAGCAATTAAAATAGTGGATAAAATTTTTCGCTTTGGCCTGACTTAGAAAACATAATTTAAAATTACACCGATGTCCAAAATACTGGTTTTACAACAACCAAAAACCCAATACCGCGAACTACAATACAAACATAGAGTGACTCCCAATCAAAAACTAAAGAATCCATGATGGTCTCTCGCTCAATATAGATACAATATACTATAATAAATATCTACTATATATAACTGGGACACTCTAGCCACCTCCCATGGCACTACCAGCTGGATCAACTCCATGACCAGCTGAAAAACTATGATGACCTGAAATACAAACAGGCAAACAAACAACCAGCCCTAGAGGGACATTGGGGTCAAACCCCAGTACGGAGAGCAACTGCAAAACAGCAGTTAGATAGCAACAGATAATATGCAGATGCTATGCATGAGAACAAGGCTACAACCGAATGCAGGGAGCCAAAGGATCTCAAGAGACAGCTCAACAACTGATAGATAGTGGCCACGGGGTGTATGAGTACATGGGAGCTACCCACTCGTCTCAACACATGGTACCAGATGCACAACAAATCACTCAACCTGCTGTTGCCAAGATCATTAGGTGTGAGAGCTACCCACTCGGCTCATAGCGGATAATCAGATCCCAGCAGGGAGATGAGGGACACGGGAGTTACCCGCTCGGCCTCCAACACAAGCATCCTGGCACCCACAGATCAACACATCAAGGCACGGCTAAACAAGATCTCAGCTCAACATGAATAATGTGTGTATGCAACGTAACAGCTTGCAATAATCTGTTTGAGTAGATGCCCAACTAGCCAACTTGTGGCGTGTGGGTTTTATTGACTCTTTGTATAACGATCTTTATTTATGAAATTCGTATTTCTTTATGGCATTCTTTATTTTCATTATGTTATAATGTTAATAACAATTGTGTTGGATAAAGACCTAGAATGCACCATAGTGTATGTTAGATGTGATAGTGGATATGATGGCTATCATGAAACACATCTAATAAACTAGCCAACTTGTGGCGTGTGGGTTTTATTGACTCTTTGTATAACGATCTTTATTTATGAAATTCGTATTTCTTTATGGCATTCTTTATTTTCATTATGTTATAATGTTAACGATTGTGTTGGATAAAGACCTAGAATGCACCATAGTTTATGTTAGATGTGATAGTGGATATTATGGCTATCATGAAGTACACATAATATCCATGCCAAATCCACAGCTGTAAAACAAGCTCACATCCGTACCTTAGTTCTGAGCTACAATTACTATTGGCGACAATGGCGGATCCGGATCCCGTTTCCCTGTGGTGCAGCGGAAGTTTAAAATTTTGCCCCGAGATACGTTCAATACATTACAAACAATTCTATAATCCATGCATAGGATGTTTGAATCATTACCTTGCTGGCGTCTAGGCGCCTGGATCTGACCAGTTTCACAGGGAAACCGGCACTTCAAAAGGTAGGCGGCGGTAGATCGTCTAATCAGGTCCACGACCGGAATTACGATTACTTTGTCAGTCTGCACTAGAAGATCTGACAAATTCACCATGGACGGAATCTCCTCAGCGCGGTGCCGGAACAAGTCCGGAGCAGAGGCGGCGGCGCGTGGGTGGCCGATGGCGGCGCGTGGGTTCGGCCGAGAGGAGAGGAAGTGGGCGGCTGTTTTGGAGCTAGGATTTAATGAGTGATCAAGTGTAGTGATTAATGCCCTAAGTCTTTAATTAATAGACTTGTAGTGGGCTTGGTCCGGACCATCTGGACTTGGGTCAGGCCCAAGTCCATATGAAAATCCGGTTCAATTAAATCACCACGGTTTCATCATAACTCCGATCGACGATCAGATCGGACTTGTGTGACCCTCAATGGTTCTGGGATACAGCTAGCCGTGGGCCCACAACCATTGTGACTCCGAAATCACAATTTCGGACTTGCCCATCGGATCATGGTAAAGCGCCTAGCAACATCGCCTCATGATCCCCTAGGTATCACTGATAGTGCCTGCAAGAACCAGTTGGTCGTGGTTAGCGTACAGTACGGTCCTTTCAACACATATATCCCGATCAGATCAACGACCATTGGTAAATCGAGAGTCGCTACAGATCCGATAACTATGCATACATCTTGGAGATCGAATAGTGACATCGCGAGTGTAACTAGGTAAACCCATTTACCTAAAACACATCCAGTACTCTGGCCAGAGATTTATACACTATTTCCCCTCAGATAGCATAGGATATCCACGCATGAGAGCGAGCGGTGAATCCTCGACAACGAAGCATCGACTCCTACATGCATCGGGACCTCACCCAATCCCGCCGCCTAATGACCCCAAGTGAGTCGGCAAACGGGTCAAAGTGAGGCGCCTATCATGTAGAGTCTCAATGGCGTTTCGAGTAGTGAGGACTAATCAGTACAACCAAGACCTTGAACTTATCCACTCGACAAATGGTAACC